>OZ002736.1:18563049-18615383 GCA_963924305.1 Polygonum maritimum | reverse complement strand
GCACTCGTGCTTATGCTTTTTCCTGAGATTTCACAACAAACACGACTCAACGTTACAAAAACTGGCCTGTTTTTCAAACCCAAAACCAAACGAAATGGGTTTTTTTTTTCACTTTTTTGACTCGTTGGGAGATTGAAGAATCCTATGGCTTCAAGGGGCGAACACATTATTACATGGAAGACAAAGAAATGCCAAGGTGAAAGCTACTTTGTTTATGTTCTGATGAATGATGATGATGAACCAAAGACTTTTTCAAGAGGGTTGAAGAAGATAATACCAAAAAAAAAGACCATTGCTTTAAGACAAAGTGCGACTTGTGCGGATGCCTGTCCACATCTGTATGACATTTTTTGTTGTGTGGAATAAGTTTCCCGTTTGTCAATATATTCGGCCACTAAGACCAAATCTTAGGGATTATTTCATGTGTGCATAACAAACATTGGTCACATGTGTACAAGGCTGATTAGCACACGTAACAAAACAAACACGCAATCACAAAACAAAGAAGCCACTCTTTCACTTCATTCGGTTGTTTTTGGCTGCGTAAATAGTTTATAATGAGATTTCGTCAATATCAACTGTCTGATACTCTGATGACATTGTTTACATTATCATGCGATCAGTTTCGGATGTAAGAGATGAATGTGAAAGAGTAACATAGAGGGTTTGACAATAGGTTTGGACGAGATAAGTGATTTGGCAAGTCGACATCAACAAGACGACGACGTAGATATTGTGGAAGTGTTAGATTTGAGAGAAGGATGTGACCGTTGTAAACCCGTGGTCGTCTGGAAGAGGACCATTTCCTGGACGGATGGATAAAACCACGTCCAAACCTGAAATTCCATCGGGGATCAATGCGAGCATACTATGAAAATGACAAGCAATGAGCTTTATATCATTGATTTTTTTAGGGACTTGAAAGCAATAATGTATAGAGAAACAGGCGAAACGATTACCAGCCGCCTTAGCAGCAGTGGCTTCTTGGTAGACGTCTGTCACAAAGAGTATCTCTGAGGGAGAGTCCACCCCAACTGACTCGGAAATCTCAACATAGCTGTGTGTTTCCCTTTTATTCCTGCAGGAAGAGAAGCATATAAATAACACTTGATGGTTATTAGAACCTGTAGTTTCAGGCAATAACCATTGCATGTTTAGCCTGTTTTAATCTTAGATTGTCACACTAGCTGTCCCAATTAGGGGATGTCCATAAAAGACTGAAAAAAACAACCAAACATTTCGTTTGGCCGGGCTGATATTTAAAAAAAAATCAAAACCAAGATTCTAAGGAAGGGTTAACCAAAGGGTTAACAGTTCGCTGTATTACTAAAGGAATGAGGATATTACATTGAGTTTAAGCACTCACCCAACTTTTGTATCAAAGAATCCAGAGAGATACTTTCTCAAATCACCGAAATTGGTATTGCCAAAAATTAGCCTCTGTGCTAGCCTGCTTCCACTTGAATAAATGTACACCTAAAAGCAGAGAAGAATTTGTCATAAACAACCAACAGTAACTCTCACAATGTCAAATATTATGTTACTATGTAAACCATTGCCTAACCTTGATGCCTGAAGCATGCCATCGGTTGAGAGCATCTGGAACATCCTCATAAACGACTCCTTCCAGTTCATTGTTCTGGAATCCAGTTCTCCATATATGACCCTGCTTAAAAACACTTGATCAGTAAACTGAAAATTTGGGTTCAGAAACAAGCACAATAGAAAATCTACTCTAATAGTCTTGATTGTATTTAGCTTGCTTACTTGAAGTTGTTTCAAGGCAGTGATTTTCCTGTCAGCTTTAATCATAGCTTCCACATTCGTAACCAAAGCAGCAACAACCTCCTCTTTCCCCTCACTTGCAGGAGGAACGGGAACAGCACCAGCTACACCTTTTTCCAAATCATCCTCAATCTACCAAAATGATGTTTATTGATTTTAGACATATTGACCCAATGGAGGAGAAAGTTGATGTGAGGAAGTTGACTTTTCGTCAAAAAAGAAAAATGCAGTCAGGTCTATGGATAGCATTGATGCAAAATCTTCATGAATAAGCATCACTCAATAGGAGATACGTGAATTTGTCAAAATACTGCTCCAAAAAATTAGGATGCTTGTAATTAGTGTAAGTGGTGGTTAAGACGGATAGCAGGGAACAACATCAGACCCGGACATACTCACCTGAGCTCTCAATAGCTTAATGTCATCTTGAGTCTCAGGAGTGTCATACGTTGCACTCAAATGCCTCCCGACATTATCACGAGCATATGGAAAGAGGACATCAGTAACAAACGATATAGGAGTTGTAGTTCCTTCAATGTCAAGCACAACACAACGCTGCAGATTCCGGGAAAAAAAATAATGCAAGTTAGCACTTGCAACAATGAATTTAGAATAGTATACATAGTAGATCAAATAAGCTGTTACTCAATAAACTGGGGTAAATGAAAATAATTGACAAGCTTACTCGGGTTGGTTCCGTATCACCGCCTCCCTTTGCAGATGCAGCAACATATTGATTGCTTCTGGAAGCTCTCTTCATGTTCACAAGAGGGCTAGGAGATGACCAGTTCAAGCCTATTTGATGAAGTTTTATAGCAGTATCAAAGATATTGTGATAGCATTCAGCCTGAGCAAACCAAGAATGATGGGAAGATACAAATCAATCATCTTCAGCAACAAGCCTGAATCCGTTGCAGTAAGGTACACTATATAAGAATATATCTGCGGTGCTCACAGATCCCTTCCTCCTATTGAGCATTACTACATTTTCTAAATTACAAATAACACCCGAACTCTTTGCAATCCTTGGTTGACATAAACCTAGGAAAGCAGGATAAAAAATGAGTTTCACTCCACTACCGAAAACTTGTAGTTGATAAGACATGGGTGTTAAAAACTAAACATCAAAAAAAAATCCTCTAACCTGCATGAGCAAGGGTCCAGAATCAGGCCATTTTCGCATAGGCGAGGATACCGCAGTTCCTCGTGATGAGAATGCATAAATTGGCACCATCATCTCCTTCCGGACACCTACTCACCGTAAGCACGATATCAGACGTGAACATTAGGTTACCAATACTGAACTCATAAGAGAACTTACATTAGCAAATATTCAAACACAGGCTTCAAATGCAAAGCAGACACTGAAGTAACAGAAAAATGGTCAAAATATGACAGAACATTCACATTCACATTGTAAGTAGAGCACCAATGCAGAAATATCACATGAAGGATAAAATCTGAAGCCATAAAATTACTCTCTCTCAAGTCTTAAGTAAAAAATAAACCAATCAATATCATTGTAGCATAAACACACAAGCAAGCAGAAGGTAGGGAATTGATGCCAAATCCAAACACCCCAATTCACCAAAGTTAACCAATTGAGCAAAAACATCCCGAAAAACCTCCAAACCCTATCAGAATTACATTTGATTCAGTGAACGAAGCAATTGGGGAGACATAGAGGTGTTACCAGAAGGGGACATGAGCAAGAATTGTTGGGGTTCATGATGGAGGTTGACAGAGACACTGCCACCTGTGCCACTACCCCGTCCGAGGTTGGAGAATTGGCGGCGAAGCCCATATAGGAGGAGCTTTGGTTGGTGAATCAGTGATGGTACTGATGCCGTAGCCATCCCTCTTTTTCGTTCTTTGAATTTGCAAAATTGCAGTTGTAAAAGGACTGCTGAGAATGAGTGAAGCGGATGAGCTCTGTGGGACGAATTTCGACTGCACGTTCATTCATGTTTTTGTTGGATATTTCAAAACTCTCCCATTTCTATCCTCTTTGCGAAATTTGGCCCACATGATGGTTGGAAACGGATGGACAAATTTTCGGCCCAATAAAACTAGTGTCGATGTTATGTGTAGACTGACAAGAAAAGGTACTATCGCAACCAAATCGATCAATATATGCTCATCTCTTATACGAACTAGGTTTACCCGTCCTGCCAGGCACGACAATGACTCATGTTTCACATTTTAAAATTAAATTTATTATAAAGAAAATATTAATATGTGAAAGCATATAATAAAAATACATGAAAATGTTTTTTATTTCTAGACAAAAAGAATTATTTTTCAGATTTGTAGTATCGCATGTATGAGATTATAAAAATATATAACATAGGGTCCGGATCCGGTAGGAATGATTATTATGGTAGGAAATAGGAATGAATCTCGGCCGTCCATCACGCGGAGGGAAAACAGCCAACAAGCCACACGCGCGAATTATTCGCGTATTAAACGCAAATTATTCGCGTATTATACGCGAATTATACGCGTTTTTTCATTTTTTTCGTCCGTTTTTTTGTTTTTTTTTTGTTTTTTTTTTGATTTTTTTTTGATTTTTTTTTGATTTTTTTTTGATTTTTTTTTTGATTTTTTTTTCGATTTTTTTTCGATTTTTTTTCGTTTTTTATTAACGCACGTACAAAATTTGTTCAACTATATCGACGATTTGTGCAACTCTATGACCGATTTGTGCAACTCAATGGTCAAATTTGTGCAACCCAATGATCAATTTTGTGCAACTCAATGGTCAAATTTGTGCAACTCTATGGTCAATTTGTGCAACTCAATGGTCACGTTTGTGCAACTCTATGGTCAATTTGTTCATTCATATTTGTTCAACTTTATTGCCAATGTGTTGAATTCTATGGTCAATTTGTTCGTCAATATTTGTGCAACTCAATGGTCACGTTTGTGCAACTCAATGGTCAATTTGTTCAACTCTATTGCCAATGTGTTGAATTCTATGGTAAATTTGTTCGTCAATATTTGTGCAACTCAATGGTCACGTTTGTGCAACTCAATGGTCAATTTGTTCAACTCTATTGTCAATGTGTTGAATTCTATAGTCAATTTTTTCGTCATTATTTGTGCAACTCAATGGTCAAATTTGTGCAACTCAATGGTCACGTTTGTGCAACTCAATGGTCAATTTGTTCAACTCTATTGCCAATGTGTTGAATTCTATGGTCAATTTTTTTCGTCATTATTTGTGCATCTCAATGGTCAAATTTGTGCAACTCAATGGTCACGTTTGTGCAACTCAATGGTCAATTTGTTCAACTCTATTGTCAATGTGTTGAATTCTATGGTCAATTTTTTCGTCATTATTTGTGCAACTCAATGGTCAAATTTGTGCAACTCAATAGTCAATTTCTGCACTCTATTGCCAATGTGTTGAATTCTAAGGTCAATTTGTTCGTCAATATTTGTGCAATTCAATGGCCAAATTTGTGCAATTCAATGGTCAAGTTTGTGCAACTTAATGGTCAAGTTCATGCAACTGAATGGTCAAATTTGTATATGTTAAGCAAAAAAAAATGCAAAAACCCTTATAATACGGATCATGTATATGTTAAGTACAGGTTAGCTCATCAGATTTTTTTTGGTTGTCTCTATTATTGAAAACAGACGCACAAAAATGCAAAAACCCGTGGCCCCTTGCCCTCCCCATTCTATAGCGTCTTGAGCTTCTTTTCATGATCGATCTTCACACCTTCTCTAGCCTAAGAATCAAACAAAATAACACAGATCGATCAACAACTCCCTGATCAAATTCAGACAAATTAAATCTAATATACTGTAAAGCCAAATCACTCCAATATGAAGATTACAAATTAAATCTACCACCTCCACTAGCATGCTATACTTCCATCCATTTACTACTCACAAAGGCTACGTTTTCATTGTTCAACAGGCAATAGCTCTAAATATGTCACAATTAAAGAAATCAGACTACAATTACTATGGAATCATGCAAACTTGATCTTGGATTCCCCTTACCACAAAATTAATCAACTCTTCCATCGTAGGAAGCATTAGAGCTTTTCTTCTAAATTCTCCATCCTAATCGTACAGCTAATGAGAAGGTCTTTAACCATGCCAACATCAAAGTTGCATCACGTTTTCAATATCCTAATTATCAAATACGCAACAACAAATCAGTAAACTAAGACGAAACTGAGTTGCCTTACCTCCCTAATCGATCTTCTCCATCAGATCCCGATGCCTAACCGCTGTTTTGGTGTCCGGCAAGCCACCGCCGACTCCGCCTCAGTTTTGGCCCCAATTTACCGACGGCGAGTCGACGACGGACGACCTCCGTAGTCGGACTTCTCGTCCGCCTTCTTGTAGCCGATTTCAGGCTTAATCAATTCACCGTTAGAGACGAAAGCCGCCGAGTGTGAACGGAACTCGGACGCCTGGGATCTGATCGTCTCCCTCTCCGTACCGAAAACCAGATCGAGAAGCCGATCCGAAATCGAATTCCTACTGTTCGGAGGCGGACGGGGCCGGAGAGGAGAATTCCGCGGTCGGAATCGCTCGGAGGCGGAGAATCGCGACCCGAAATCGCCGTAGAGCACATGAATTGCAGAAGTCGGCGAACTCCTGGAGGTTGACGGATCCGTCCTTGTCGGTGTCCATCTCGGCGATCATTTGGTTGACCTCGTCGGCGGAGGCGTGGGATCCGAGGGCGGCGAGCACGGTGGAGAGCTCGGAGGAGGAGATCAGGCCGTCGCGGTTGGAACCGATTGAAATCGCCTCCGCTTCTTCATCTTCCCCGTCGCCAAGGTAGAGTCGAGCATCGCCGAATCCGATCCCAGATCGGAGGCCTGGTTCGTCTGCTCGCTCAGGAGCGCCGGGATCGCCGTCGGAGGAGAAGAGAGGGGAGTCGGAGGAGAGGATGAGGAAGACGGATGACGGAGGACGGAAGCTGAGAGTGCGATGGGGCCTGGCACAATTTTTGTTACTTTTTTTTTATTTGTTTTTAGCAGATCTCAACCGTACAAATTATTATGATCCAAGGGACGAAAATCATTCCTATTTCTCACCTAAAGACTCATTCTTAGATGAGTCTTTCTCTATAACATATTCTAATAAAAGAATAATTTTTTTTTTTTGGTCATATAATAAAAAAAAAAATAATTTACTTACTAAAAGAATAATTTAGTAAATAAAATTTTTTTTAATAAAAGAATAATTTAGTAAATAATTTTTTTTTTTTTTTTTTTAATAAAAGAATAATTTAGTAAATAAAATTTACTTACTTTTTTCTATCTCTAATGGTTAATATATATCATTGTCCCTATTATCAAAATTTTGAGACAATATAAGTCAATATTAATATAAAGTGAGATGTTTTAATTCATTATTTTGGTTTGATCTTATTTTTTATTTTAGTACTATAATTTGTTAGTATGAAATATAATTTCTATGAATTTTTATTTAATTAAAAATTTAAAAAATAAAAAATATAACATCAAAATTTAGAAATATAAAATGAGTCCAACATGATTCTGATGGCTTTATGTATTGAAATAAATAAAATATGATAATCAACAATTATTTTATTATGAAAGATATACGATAAGTTATTATGAAAATGATAAAATATAAGTTAAGTAAAAGATAGTAAATATAAATTTAATTAAAATTAAAGATAGGATTACTAATTTAATTATAAAAAATGGCTTCTTTTTTAAAATTAATTTATATTTGAAAATTTTAAATTACTTCTTACATAAAAGAGTTTAAAAAGATAACTAATATATCAAAAATTATAGAATATTTTGTCAAAATTCAAAAAGTATTACATAAATTGATAATAAAGAATGTAATTAGATTATTGAAATAACATGAAAAAACTAATTGTTTGATTATGATAGATAAAAGCTAAGTTATTAGGGAAATGATAATATATAGTCTAAGTAAAAGTTAATAAATATTAATTGATTTAGTGTCAAAGATATATTTGCCTTCGTATTGTGATTTGTGTTTTTTTACCAATAGTAAATCAACTCATAATATAAATAAGTTGGATTTGTTAAAAAATTATTTTACGATAAATATCATGTTTTATTAAATAATAATATTTATTAGAAGATTAAAATAAATTCTTGGTAAGGGATAATTCATAATTTTCGAGATAATTCATAAATTCGATAATTTTATAGCAATTTTTACGGAATAAGATTATATGTAGTAATATACCAAAAATTTTATCTTATCAAAATATAATATGTTTTCAACGATCAAGATGGAAGTTTGTTTGCTAAAAGAAAAAAAAAGATGGAAGTTTGTAATATTCATGTTGAGTGGATTTGTCACTGAAAAAAAAGAATTAAAATGACAATTACACACATATATGCCTGCGTATTTGGGGCTTTGTGTTGAGAAAGAATGACGGTTGCCTTATTTTTTTTTCCAAATTTCTTATTTTGCACCTATGTAATTTCTTATATTATGCCTACGTATTTTTTGCTCTGGGCTGAGAAGGAAAGTAAAGGAAAGGGAGAGCCAATACTATGAATTCTCCAATTTGGAAAAAAAATCCTTTAATGGGGTAATTTCTCGATCATATGGTTATCTTTTATAAAAAGAAATTTTAAAGATAGATAATATGGCTTGATAGATAGATTTTAAATGAGTAAGAAAAAAAATAAAGTTGAAAGATTTGCTAAATAAGTAAAATAAAACATATAAAGTTGTTAATATCCATTTGAATTGATTAACAAAAAAACAATATATATGGTTAAAAAAGATTAAACTAAAAATTATAAAGCGGGGCCAGAATCAACGTGGTGGCTCGAAAACGGTCGGCTTTTATAATATATATATATATATATATTGATTGATTGATTGAGCAAAGATTGATTCTAAAACATACGCTTACATGTACAAAGGACAGCTTTGTATAGGTTTTACCTATGAACACGACAGCCTGAAATTCGATTATGTTGAATCCAACGTAGGGTTCTCGAACAAATGCGAAAAGATCGAAAAATCCCAAATGAACAATCAAAATGTTGGTATTGGAATATAGATTTTCCCTTAAAGGTTTAAGAATAACAATACAGACAATACTTATTATATAAGTTTTACCTACCAAAGTTTAGTACGCTGCTCATCATGCACACTCGTATATATATAACCAAACAAACAAATTAAACCTAAAATAAGATGCAAGACGACATATTTACAAACACGTCCACTTTATTATAAATCGATAATATTCAAAATAAAAACAGGAATAAGGCATACAATCCATAAGAGATCGAACCAAAACAGTTATTCTTGGTACCATCGTCATCCTCAAACACAACAACAACATCAGACAACATATAGCAAACAAAAAATCCAAACAAAAAGGCCAACACAAGCCGACGCCGATCCCTCTACCAAGTCCTGGCACAATTGGTGATGGCCGTGCAGCCACGCCGGTACGGGTTGGCGGCGTTGTTGCCGCGGCAGTTGTAGTACGAATGGCCGGCCTTTTTGCAAGGAATGTTGTTCTTGTTCATGGCCTGGTAGCTGATGTACTTGTTGTAGTCCCAGAGCTGTCGTCGGGCCCCGTCCGACTCCATCATCGCCTCCTCTCCCGGGTCGATGCAGTCCCCCACGCTCCCGTCGCATTTCGACCCCCAGCCCATGGGCAGGACCCACTTCGAGTCCCTTGCCCCAGCCGACGCGGTGGTGGCCGCCACTGCTGCGGCCGCTGCCGCCATCAAGAGGGCCAGCCCCAGTTTTGGATTCATTACTTCCTTTTTGATTTGAGACAAGAGGGTGATCGATTTTGGTTCTTGTGTACAGAAGGGGGGAGATTAGTTTTTCCAAATGCTGGTTTCTCGCTGGCTTGGTTTATATTAGGGGTTGGGTTCTTGGTGTAGGAAAGAATGGAGGGTTGGTTACAGAGTCAAACGTTGTTAGCCACTCGTTTATGTTTACCATGTCTAAATTTGTATTTTGTGAATCCCTTTTTTCCAGGGAAATGCCCATCAATTTTGGGCGGGGTTCAAACTAGGCATGTGTCTTCAACTCCCTGTTGTTCGATTAATCGGCACATATATGTTGTATGGGTTTTTGTTTTAGGCATTTGGCATAGGCCGTGTCATGTGTGCTATAATTTTGTGCATGGAGTTCGCAGATCGAGATAATATAGACTATGGTTAACGAAAATAATCGGATAAAATGGACTCGAATATGAATGCATCTAGTGAAGAGGTGTCAAACGGGTCGGGTCGGTGGATTTGGGTTGAACGTGGGTTCAAGCCCATCGGGTTATAGGTAGGGTCGGATCTTGATAAGTTATTTTACGGGTTCGGATTGACCTAACAGGTTAAGAATATGAACTTCTAATGATTATTAAAATAACATTATAATTAAATAATAATAAAATATTATTTTAATAGATTTTTATAATAATTTATTGGATTTGAACCAAATGAAAACCTTTCTTAACCTATAAACTAAAAACCATAAACCAAAATTGTTTGTAATTTTGTGTTATTATGTATATTAATCTGATCCATAACACATTATATTGAGAAAGTTTGTTATTACAAATATTAATACAATCTATAATAAAAACATGATTTTTGTTCACATATTTCTTCCTATTGTTCACGTACATATTTGTGTATTTTGATCACGTTTTTAGTTTATAGGATAAGAAAAGTTTTCACCGGAATCAACCTCTAATTTATTTATAATAGGTTTATAAATAAAATATACAATATTTATAAGAAAATGTATCCATTCTACGTATAAAAAAATCAGGTCGGTCGGGTCGGGTTTCAACCCAAACGGGTTCGGGTAAATCGGGTTCGGTTTTTTCCTTTGTTCGCTACTATTCGGGTCGGGTTTCAACCCTAAAATTTCCAATCGGTTCGGGTCAATTTTTCGGGTCGGGTTAAGTTTTGACAGCTCTAGTCTCGTCCAATGTTTTAAAAAAAATGATAAAACATTGGGAAATTCCGTGTGGTAGCCACGAGGTTTGGAAACTTTCACATGGTATACAAAGTTTTCCAGGATTTCCCACGGTGACCTTGAAATTTTGCAAATTCCGTGTAATAACCTCAACATATTATAAAAAAAACTAAAAATCTATAAAATTTATCCATAATATCTACTTAATTACATAAAATCACCTTATTTTTTTATCTTTCAACAAAACTATCAAATCTATTTTATTAAAATACTTAATGAGAGGTATCACTTAATGCACAGGCTTTATTATTTTTAACTGTTAATGTCTTACAAACAATAAATTTTTCCTAAATTTAAAAAAGGCTAAAAAATATGGATGCTTTTGTGTAATTAAGTAGAAATTATATGTACGTTTTATATAAGGGGGACGCTCCGGTGCGATAGTTATTAGAGTGCTTTCTTAGGCATCCTATTAGCCATTGGATTAAATGGAATTAATGGTAGGATATGATGGTGCATAGTAGGCCCGATTTTGGTGATTATATGGGATGAAAAATCTGCAATATTTCGTTTACCATAAATAAAAAAAGCTCCTAAAATGTAGGGAATTAGCAGCATGATTTTCGAAAAAAAATATTGGGAGATCCTATCCAAAAATTGGTTACACAAATCAAGAAAAACGCAATATTTCCATATTGAAAAATCATGAAATCGAGTGAGATACACTGCAAACAATACTCACTGGCGAAATCACGATAGAACAACCTCGAGCTATCATCTTCGTCTCATCCAATCCTCTCATCGTGCATACAACTCAGTAGTTGAAAAACTCAACAACATGACGAACGTTCACTCACGAATAGCTTTCGTGAGAGGTTAGATTCAATAACTATGTCTTAAATTTACAAGGTCCAATCTGGTTGTTTCATACGAAGATGCTTGTTCTTTTCACGCCTCTCTTAAACATTGTTTTTTGATGTTCCTGCTCGTTTAATAGTATTATAATTCGATCATGAGATGTTGGATTCATAAGACTGTGCTATTATATTGTTTACTGATTTATTTCGATTGATCAAAATTGTTTTTCCGTTATTTATTGGTTGTAACATCGTATTATAGCATAAAAGAGCTTGCTGCATTACCCTACTTTTTGAGTTGAAAAACAATTGTTTAATGGTTGAAAAAGTAGTTGCCTTAATCTAAAGTACAATCGAGTTGAAAATTTTATCAATCAAAGTTGAAAAAGTAGTGTTATATAATTGAATAATAACATGCATGTGGCTCGATAAGAAACCATAGTACTCGCTACATAACCCTAGTTTTTTAGTTGAAAAAATAATGTTGAAGAGTTGAAAAATTAGTTGCATTATTCTAACGTACAACCGAGTTGAAAACGTTATGTAGGGTATTTGAAAAATTAGTGTTACATGAATAAATAATAACATGCATGTGCATCGATAAGAAACCATAATGCTGATTAGTTGAAAAAATATTGTTGTGTACTTGAACAATAACAATCAGGTTGCTTGACAAGGAACATTAACATTGAATAGTTGAAAAAGTAATGTTGTATATTTGAAAATGTAATAACTCGATTTTGGCTCTTCATTGGCGTACAGTCATAATATGGAAAATGCAGTGTTCCCGAATTGAAAAATACAATATGGTTAGTTGAAAAAGGTTTAACAGCTTGTTAAATTGTATTTACTCGTGCAGTTGGAACCAACAAATGGGAGGAGTATGTGTTTAATAATAATCAAGAATTCTCTCCAGCTGAAGTAGATGGATGTGATGATGAGGATGCGGAGTATGAACCTGAACCATTCATGTATGGAACTGAATGTGTGTTTGATGAGAAGGACTCCAACATAAAGCATTGGATACCATAAGACTGTGCTATCATATTGTTTACTGATTTAATTCGATTGATCCAAAAAAGTGTTTATTAGTTATTGGTTGTAACATCGTATTATAGCATGATAGAACTCGCTGCATTACCCTAGTTTTTGAGTTGAAAAAATAATCTTCAAGGGTTGAAAAAGTAGTTGCCTTAATCTAAAGAACAATCGAGTTGAAAAAGTTATGAATCAAAGTTGAAAAAGTAGTGTTATATAATTGAATAGTAACATGCATGTGGCTCGATAAGAAACCATAGTACTCGCTGCATTACCCTAGTTTTTGAGTTGAAGCAATAATGTTGAAGAGTTGAAAAATTAGTTGCATTATTCTAAAGTACAATTGAGTTGAAAAAGTTATGAAGAATATTTGCAAAGTTATTGTTACATGAATGAATGATAACATGCATGTGCCTCGATAAGAAAAAGGTTTAACAGGTTGTCAAAAAGATCGATTGCATCATCCAACTCTTCATGGTCCCCCATCCTTAGCCGCTTTGATTTCTTCAACTTGGCTTGTTCATCTACGCGGCCTAAACAAAATAAGCGCACTCAAAACTCATATAAATGAAATGTAAAATCTATTATGATCGAATACACATACAATATACATGAACATTACTATTGAAAAAGTTCTTGTTTATGATTGAAAAAATGAACTTTCTTCTATCATTTATGCTGACTAAACATCACTGCTATCATTATAGTGCAACATAAACATAACAAATCTGCTGCTATTGAATCTGTTCCTATTTCTTTCTTACTACGTACTTCAGATACAACAACAACAATCTTGTAAACTTATTTTTGTAATAAATTCTTGTTTTTGTTTGAAAAACTAATCTTATCCATTCAATATAGAACGATCTTGCTGCAAAAACATAGCAATGTTGATGAAAAAACATCAAAAAACCATTGAAAAATATATTTCATCAAAATACTAGTTCTTTCCACAGTCTTTTGAACTTATTTTTGGAATAAGTTCTTGTTTTTGTTTGAAAAACTAAACCTATCCATTCAACATAGAACGATCTTGCTACAAAAACAGAACAATGTTGATGAAAAAACATCAAACAACCATTGGAAAGTATATATTTCATTGACAATAACAAGAACAACCCCAATAATGAAAAAACATCAATCAACCATTGAAAAATATATATTTCATTGACAATAACAAGAACAACCCCAATAATGAAAAATTGGAATCGAAAACAAACCTCCATGTTTGCGTTTGCTTGAACCCTTTGAATTTGGTGATCTTGCCATTGTGCAGAGCTCCAAATTGGACAACAATCCAACCCTCAGACACGATACAACAACCCAAAATCAGGAAAAGAAAAACAAAAATCAACAATCAATGATGCTTAATCACGATATAACAACCCTAATTATCAATTCAACAACAACTTTACTCTACCAATATCGGGACTCCGAAAATAAAAACCCTACTTCGAAATACTACACCAAACCTTGTGAACTACGAAATTAGGGGTTAAAATCATCAAAATAACCTAAATCTACATAAACGAACACAATGAGAGTGATTACTTGCCTGAAATCAGTGGGTTTTGCTATCGAGTTTAACGAAAACCTAAAGACCCCCAATCTTCCGATATCGCCGAAGACCCCCAATCTTCCAACCTCAATGAGAAATCAGACGGAGACGAAATTTCCGAAGACGAGCTCCAACGCTTGAAGAGCCGAAGACGAGCGACGAATTTCCGATATCGCCGGTGAGGATTCTTTGGAGCGAAAATCACAGAGAGAGAAACGATGGCTTTCGGTATGGAAGGATATGGAAAAAGGAAAGCTTGCGTATTGAAACGAAAAAGGGAAGCTGGAAAGGTTTCAATTTTGGGTTGAGAGAATCACGGGAATTTTTCAAAAAGGGTAAAAAAAATTTCAATCGGGATTTTATGGATATTATCCCGTGTATTACTCTTGTGGTGTATTAGTACACCCTAATCTCAATTATTATAGACCGTAGATTATTTTAAATCCAACGGACAGTATTTAGTAGATTTAGTAGTATACTAGTACGCCTCTCAATTAGTGCCTCTCTAGAGCGTGATTTTTTATATAATTTAATATTTTAAGATTATTATCCGGAATTTGTAGAAAACCTTATGGTCACCGTACGGTACATTTGTGCCTACTTCCAGATTCGACTGCTCTCTCGTTGCTCTTTCATAGTCCCATTGCTCTTCAGTCTTCACCGATCTCCTCTTATTGACTAAGCTGCGATCTTGGCTCGGTGGAACTCGTACTTCAACACATTCCGTAATTTCGATCTGGAATCTACAACCTAAGGCCGGAATCGATGAGACAGAAAATCAATCAAGCGATTGCGTTCTTCACCAAACCCTTCTTCACGATTATCATCTTCTTTCTTTCTCTCGTCCTCGCCCTGCTCTTTCTCTCCCGATCCTCTCTTTTCTCCGAGCTTTCCGTGGATTCTCCATCGTATGCTTCTTCTCTCTGATTTGTTTCTGTATTTTGCTCCTTTTTTTGGTAGTAGATGAAACACTTCCTAACTGTCAGTAATTGCTTCCATTTCCCCAAATCAATTTGTAATTTTTCTTTGTTCTTTCTAATTAGGTTTTCTAATGTTGGTGTGAGAACTGATATATGGATGGTTCGGCGAGTAGTCGAGTGGAGGCCTTGCAAATGGTGGATTGGCCAACGACCAGCTGGTTAGTCTGACTCAGTCTATCTCCATGTTGATTTTCATTTATATTCAATTTCGTTTCCTATTTTAGGAGTGCTTCCCCTTGAGTTGGAGAGAAGGCGTAGTAGCTATTAAGTTTCAAGTAAAATCTTTCAAATGCGTTTCATTTGCAGACACGATTTTTGCAAATTGGTTGTTTATGCTGCAGCTCTACCTGCAAAGAGCAATGGATACATTCGTGTGGACTGCTATGGCGGCCTTAATCAACTCAGGAGAGATGTATGCACTTAGATATCTGTTACACTTCAGAATCTTACCAACTTGGTGTAGAGAATATAATGATTTGCTGCTTTGTTTCAGTTCTGTGATGGTGTTGGGATTGCCCGTCTTTTAAATGCAACTCTTGTCTTGCCCAAATTTGAAGCTGCGGCTTATTGGAATGAGTCGAGGTAATGATCTGTTTACTAACCATACTGTTGTATGAATTTGCTTTGCAATTTTATAAATGCCTGTCACAGTCAAGGCCTCTTTCACATCCGCATCTACACACTTAGCATCCTTGGATTGGGTGACTTCACTTGTTCTTTTGAGTTTATGAATTGCAATGGCCTGATTTTGTAACCAACATATAGTGAGTTTTATGGTTAGTATTCTTAGATATCAGCAGAAGAACTGACCTAGTAGCTAATGTCCTTGCTCTTCGATCTATATGGACTGGTGCATAGTTTTGTACTTCTCTTTTCCCTTCATGTTGAGAGGTCATTACCGATCATTTGAAATCAATCTCTTTATGAGCCAAACAATAGTTGGCTCTTTGCCTTATAATTTGTTGATTTGTGGTTGTGGTTCAGTGGTTTTGCAGATATATTTGATGTTGATTACTTCATTCAACATATGAATGGATATGTCAATGTTGTAAAGGAATTACCACAACTGCTTGCATCTAAAGAACCCTTTGTAGTGGATAGTAGAAAGCGCAAGGGCCACTTTGATTATGTTGAAAGTGTGCTTCCTTTGCTGCTAAAGCATCAATATATCTCATTGCATCCCGCAATGAGCCAGAGGCGAGACAGGTAAATCAAATGCTTCATTTCTAGAATTATGGTTGTTATGAGTACATGTTGTATGTATGTACAATAGTTGCTGCAAATGTGTTCTACCTTTCCTTATTGCTTCCTTTTGACCATTTAGACTCAACTTTGATCAGAAGTGTGCTGCATGTTTACGCCAATATAGTCAAACAACAGCTCCTATTATTTTTGGTTATTTTGAAGGTTGGGATTGTTTGGTTTAGGAGCAATAGTTGAAGTTATTTATCATTTTTTCTTTCTAGAACTATGATTATTTCTTCATGTCATATTTGTCTGCAATTTCTACTGCAAGCATCCTCTACTTTCCCTTGCTCCAGTTTTTCCACCATTGTCATATATGGATAAGCAAATATTATGGTCTTACCTTATGCAGATATCCTATGTATGCAAAAGTATCCCTTTGCCAAGCATGCTATAAGGCATTGCGCCTAACTGACACATTAGAGAAGAAAGGCTCTGCCCTTTTACAAGCCATACCGAAGCCTTTTCTTTCCCTTCATCTTCGATTTGAACCAGACATGGTTGCTTACAGTCAATGTGAATACATGGGACTCACTCCCACATCCAAGAAAGCGATAGAAGCTGCACAGATAGACCGTAAGCCCTGGACTGGTAAAGCTGCCCAAGTTTGGAGAAGCCGAGGAAAATGCCCTCTCACTCCTCGTGAGACAGCATTCATTCTTCAATCATTAGGCATCCCAAGAAACATGAGTATTTACTTAGCAGCTGGTGATGGTCTAATGGAAGTACAACAGTTCACATCAATATACAACAATACTTTCACCAAGTCCATGCTTCTTAGCAATGAGGACTTCACAAAGATGCATGGTAACACAAAGGCTGCACTGGACTATTATGTGTCTATTAACAGTGATTCATATATGGCAACGTATTTTGGGAACATGGATAAGATGGTTTCAGCTATGAGGGCTTACAAGGGGCTCTATAAAACGCTGTTTCTAAATAGAAGGGCTTTTGCACAGCTAGTTTCTCAGGGTTTGAGAGGGAGGAAACTGAGAAGGGAGGTATGGAGTGTTCATGAGCACGGTTTTGCCAATGGTATAGGGTCTGCCTTGCCTGATTGTTTCTGTGAATTCAAACTATGAGAGGGTTTTGTGGGAATCAAAAAATAGTTGCTTGGGTCCCTTGATTGGTCATGTTTCTAAATTCTTTGGACATACAGATCCTTTTGCGTTACTAGATATCAGAATTGGTTAATCATTGTGGTGCTCTTTGCTGAGCATTTTTGAATGTCGTATGCTGAAAGCAATGATGTTGTATATGCATTTACACTAAGAGTCCGTTTGGCAACTCAGTGCTTATGCAGATGCTGATCGATTGCTGACGCTGATATGAATTGCTGATATTGTATGCTGATATTAGAGATAAGCAATGGGGTGTTTGGTAAGACGGTTTGCTGATATTGTATGTATGATTAATGAAATGACCATTTTGCCCTTAATTAAACCAAAATAACAAAACAATCAGATTGTACTCAGCTTCCCCATTCACGAACCCTAGCCGTCGGGCTTTTCCTCTCAAAGTCAAATTCCGGCGCCTTGCTCCCTGTCAAGGTCTCTCCGTCGCCGGGCTCCGGTAAGGCATCTCCGACCATCTCTGTGTCTTCCATCATCGACGACCCCTAATTATTCGGCCAATGCAGGTTGCGAAACCCACAGATTTGCGTCACGCCGTCGCCGTCGTTCATGGCTCCGGTAAGACTCGGCGCCCTTTGCTTGTCTTTCATTTCGTCGCTGTCGTTTGTGTGTTTATTGTTGATGTATCGTCTGGTTCATTTCTGTTCGACGTTTTTGTGTGTGAATTAGCCGGCTGTCCATGATTTCTGTTCGACGTTTCTTTTCTTCGTTTCTGTTGGACGTTGCTGGTGTTTATTGGTGTTTCTGCTGTAGATTTGTTTGAATTTGCCAGCTATGAATTTGCCAGCTAGATTTGCTGTTTATTGACGTTTCTGTTCGACGTTCCATGATTTGTGTGAATTTGCTCGACGTTTCTGTCCGGCTGTCCATGAATTTGCCAGATATTTATGGGTTGGTGTTAAATGTTCGCGGTTTAGGTGTTACGGACTGGCCATGTTGCTGTCGTTTTTTTATCTCTGAATTTGCCGGCTGTCCATGTTTACTGTCGGTCTTGCTGTTCAATTCAGTTTGCTTCCGATTGTTGATTGCTTCGGTATCTGAATTTTAAGGGAATACATCAGCAATCGATCAGCATCAGCATCAGCAATGATTTGCCAAACGGACTCTATATGTGGTTGTTCAATTCAGTTTAGCTTTTGAATGTGGTATCTGATTTTGGTCTCGTAGCTGTTCAATGTTGTTAATGTTTGTTTCCGAATTTTTGGTGTCGTCTATGTGGCTATTTGAAAAATTTTGGTTATCATTTGAATTGGATATGACATATGGATGATCATCATAGAAGGAAAAGAATGTTAAGGAGAAGAATGTTAGGAGGTCAGGTGTGTCATTCAAATGGGATGATACGACGACAACCTTGTTGCTATGTGTTTGCCAAGAATTCCAGAAAAAACATGGTCATGGCTCAGCAATGGGGTGGGCTGAAATAGTGAAAGATTTCAAGGAAAAATCCGGGCAAGATGTTACTTGGAAGACAGCAAGGAACAAATTTGAATGGGTCAAGAAAATGTGGCGGACTTGGAACGAAATGAAAAACAACGAGACTGGACTTGGTTGGGATCCTAAGCTCAATGTCGTCGATGCCGACGATTTCTGGTGGGACAGGAAATGCAAGGTCCGTTGTGCGCTTTGATATTCCATTGCTTCTCTTATGTCAATGTTTATTTTACAGAAGTAATTCAATTGTATTTTTGTTGTCAATTATTCCAGGAAAACCCCGAGTACAAGAAATTTCGTGGAGGGATCTCGGTTGAGAAGACTGATTTGTGGACAGATGTGTTTGGGGGCATAGTGGCAACGGGAAGGAGGTGTGTTGCCCCGACCATGGATGTTAGTTCAATCCCGAGGATAGAGGGTGGAGATGGTGCTCGTGATACTGATACTCAATTCGATTGCGAGCAGAATAGTGAAGATGATGCTTCTGACGCTGAGCAGAGTCCGATCGATGTTGAAGCTACTCCCGTGACTCTTATAGATGGTTGTGAGATCACCTTTGACTCTCCGATAGACACTCAGAATGCATTTGGATCGGATGAGCACTTGCTTAATGGAAAGATTGTCCCTGCTAGAGCTCAGCCATCTTCCTCTAAGCGTAAGGGAAGGGCGAAACCGAGTAGTCAGACTTCGTACAACCAACATCTGAGCGACATGAACGATGCCCGGACTAGACTATTTAGGCATTTGGATGATGACAGTTCTTCGGGCTCAAAGGAGGGGAGGAAAGTTTATGATTTGGACGATGCTATGGTCGTGATTGAGGAAATGGTGGAGAAAGATGTCTTTGCAGAGGGCGGAGAAATGTGGTGCGTTGCAATGTCTGAGGTGGAGCATGAAGAAAGTCGGCAATTGTTCATGAGATTGAAGTCAGATTTTGCGAGGACTAAATGGTTGGAGTACCGTCTCAGCAACAAGAGAGCTTGATGTTATGCATTACTGGTTCTATCTCCTCAACTTTCCCTTGTGACCATTACATTGTTTGTGTTTGTTTGTGTTTGTTTGTGTTTTTTTTCATTTTCTGCAATAAACCTGATGAACATTGAATGTCGTTTGTTGCTGTATTTGTGTATGACTGCACCAGATTGTTGTTTGTGTTAACTTTATGGATGAGGTTTTCATTTTCTTGCTTGTCACGTGTTACATTATCGTTTGATTATGGATTATGGACTACTCGAATGAGTGTTTTTTTGTGGGTTGGATGCAGTCGACATCGTCGTCTGCAGAAGCACGCAAAAAACAAGAGGACCGGGACAAGGCTATTAAGGGGTTTGACATGCTGTTTGAGTGGAGTAGTCATGCCGCGTCGTACCACTACTACAAACATGTGAAGAAGGTGGTTTGCTATGATTCGAAGTTCACCGGATACATGTGGATGAAACAAATTATATCGCATGAGAACACTCGTAGGTGTTCAAATGCTATGAGAATGGAGCCCCATGTGTTCGAGAGGTTGTGTGACACTTTGGAATCCAATCATGGTTTGCGTGGCTCGCGCCAAATGACCGTATTGGAAAAAGTCGGAATATTCGTGTACACCCTATCCTTGGGAGTGTCTAACAGAGACGTGTGTGAACGTTTCCAGCGATCGGGTGAGACGATAAGTCGAGCCGTGCATGATGTCTTGAATGCCATCACCGGACGCAACCAAGGCTTTGGAGGATTAGCTCGGGTCTTGTTGCAACCTCGCGACCCAACATTCTCTAAGATTCCCGAGAAGATAAACTCCGAGCCAAGATATAGGTTGTTCAAGGTATGCGAATGACATAAAGATCATTACCTTGTTGTTAACTCCCGGAATCACTTCTTATTAATGATTCCGCAACTTATTAATAATTAGGGGGCAATCGGATGCATCGATGGTAGTCACATTCATGCGTGCATTCCGAAGGGCGAGCAATTTCCGTATAGGAGTCGAAAGGGAATGACGTCTTTCAATGTCATGGCCGTTTGCGACTTCGAAATGTTCTTTACATTCATTTCGGTCGGGTGGGAAGGAAGTGCCCACGATGCTAGAGTGTTCGACCATGCATTGTCAACTCCCGGAATGAACTTTCCTCGACCCCCACCCGGTACGTATATGCTTCACTTGTTGTATTTTTGCGATATTCGGTTTTAATTTTGATGTCATGCTCCATTTTTTATAGGTAAGTACTACCTCGTAGACAAGGGGTACGCCGATAGGGAAGGTTACATGGTTCCGTACTCGTGTGTGAAGTACCATCAATCGGAATTCCACAACCACATCCCGGAAAATGCATACGAAGTCTTCAACAAGGTACACTCCTCACTGAGGACGACTATAGAACGGTGCTTTGGTGTGTTGAAGAAACGATGGAAGATCTTAACGGCTATGCCTCAATATGCGGTTGACACACAAATTGACATCATAATTGCGTGCTTTGCTCTGCACAATTTCATATTGACAAACAAGAAGTACGACATCCTTCTTGAGGAAGATGAGGATGAAGAAGAAGTCTCACCGATCACCGGGGAACTTGGACATGATTCGGCGCCAAATGGCATGAGCGCCGTCCGAGATGCAATTGCAAATGAGTTATGGAGAAATAGAAGAAGGTATTACGTTTAAGGTCGTGGTGCAAGACGACATATTTTGTTGACGCCTTTTGGTCCTATGTGATGCAAGACGTCTTAGCTTATTACAATGGTGATTTTTGACTTGGACACGTTTTCTTCATTCCTTCATTGAAATCAATATTCGGTATTTTGTTGACGCCTTTCTTCACTCAAATCAATTATTGACTGAGACCATCTCTTTCCATTCAATCCACCCGAGACAAACGCTTCAAAGGACGTTAATGAAATTCATACAAAGACAAATGTTTCAAATTTGCCATTCAATCCACCCGAGCCTACACACAAATGTCTTGCAACACACAAATACAAACTAAACAGAAGTTCATACCAAAGTTTCAACATTCAATTACTCGGACATGACAAGTCAATGGGAAATTCAAACAAACATTGCAAACTTGTGATGCACCTCGGGTTATCCTAAGTTGATTCCATCAAGTCGGCTTTCTCCACACAGCCTCCATAGCATCACTCAACTCGGCATTCATTCCGTTGTTCTTAAAACGGACAAACGAACCGTTCCTCTACATTGTAGTCAAGCGTACATTGTTAGTTATGAAAATTTCGACCCTAAACAAATGAAATAGTCATGCTTCGTTACCTGGAGTTGTTCGGCCCACCAAGCATCATCACCAATTATCATGCCGCTCGTTCGATCCCAATTGATACCCCCGCTTGTACTCTGTAGACTTAACCACAGACGCCACTCAATCCTTTTATACTCGTATCTATTCCTACACCCTTTCCAGATATGTATGTGTCCCGTCTCTTGTGTCATTCGAGTTGCAACATCCCTCCATTGGATATGATGATATTCTCCTTCTTCGTCAAAGATCGCCCTAACAACCCTCATTAAAGCACAATCACATGGTGTCCCCCAAGTACAAGGCTCCCCCATTTTCACCTAAACGAAATCCGACCACATTAATCAACATAACAACAACACTAATAACACAAATTACATGTAAAATAACCATAGAACAACAAGTCAGCCACGTTCAACAAAATACACCAAATTTAAGAAACACACAATCATTAGTCACACAAAATAAAGTGTCAGAAGCTGCGTACAATCCGCCAATAACAGAGTACTTGAATATTCAACAACAGAAGCATAAAGTGTCAAATAAACGTCTCACACATACGTAACACACAAGCCTAAACAATAACATACTACTCAATTATTTTCCACCCTAATCTTCATTTGTGTTTCAACTTCAAGGGTCATGTTGGATAGAGATGTCTTTGCCAACTCAAGCTTCAGTTCTTCGACCTCGGTTTCCAAGTCCACAATCCTGTTACGAAGGATTTCTTCCTTGCGTGCGGCTACACTCAGCTCTCCATTCTTCTCGCAAACGGTACGCTGAATTTCAGCGTTTTCCCTCTTCAATTCGGCAATTATTTCAGGCAATTTTTTGGAGATGTAGCATTCAGGACAACAAGTCTCAAGCAACTGCTCGATGTACAAATCCAACTCTTCTTCTTCTTCCTCATTTTCATCTACTTCCGATGGGACATAGTTAAAGTGATGTTCGTACTTTCGCATATCACCACTTTGATAGCTAGAGCATTCGGAACTAGGGGGGAGTACATCCTATGTTCATAAACAAAAAATAAAACACAAGGCATGAAAAGAAAGGCTTGAAATAACCTTTGCTAGACTACACTACTACTATATACAGATTCTGAAAACAGACTTTAAAATCACTTTAACTACTACTGTAATTTGCTACATAGCCAACCTTTGCTAGACTACACTACTACTATTATATACAAATTCATTTCCTTCAAAATATTAGTGCCAGAATGTGTAATAACAACTTGAAAACAAATTTGGAAAATTGCCCTATTCATCTAAAAGCATCCAGCAACTTTGTCTAAACTCAGAACAAAAGAATGTATAACGTTTTACTTGACACCAACAGATCGGAACATGCATTCATAACAAAATTTCTTCACTCAAATCATCAATGCAAACAAAACATAATTCTTCAATCTACACGATACGTGGAAGCTAAATTTAGAGGGCAAAGGTTTAAATAGCACATCTGTACATGGGACTAGTAGCAGCAAAAATGAACAAAAAAATCAAAACAGAGATGCAGATCTGTGAGCAGCAAAATGAACAAAAAAAATCAAAACAAAAAAATCACTCAAAGCCCCAATTTCGATAGGGGCTAGTAGCAGCAAAATTAACCAAGTGCTCAAAACAAATATCCTATGTTCCAACACAGATCTGTGAGTCAAACAAATATCTCCCAATCAGTTTGTATAGGAACATGCACACAGAGATTCGAACGATATTCACAACGACCAGAGATCCCTAAATTCGATGGGCTGCTTAGGGTTGGTTTGCGTCATCAACAGATATTCAACACAGACCACTGTCGGATCTCGTCAACACAAAGATGCAGAAATTCGAAGGGATGAATTGGGAACCCTAGCAATCGGGAACCCTAGAATCCTAGAATCGAAAAATCCCTAAAATCATGAACCCTATCAATCGGGAAGATAAAGGGTCGAGAACCGGTACCTTCACAACAAACACAGTCGGATCTCGTCGACAACGAGCCGGAAGTCGCCGGAATTCCGCCGGGAAGGAGCTGGAGAACCGCCGGAGAAGATGCAGCTCGGGAATCGCCAGGAGAGAGATGGGTCGTGTGAAATGAAAGAGAAGGGTAGTGAGGGTAAAAGAAATAAAAAGCATTTGCTGATAATCTGTGCTTATTTCGATAAGCAGGGGGAGGGGTGCTTTTATTTTTTGTTGCTTATAATCAAAAATGTGTTTATAAGCACTTAAAAAAAAAAAACGTGTTTGGCAGCTCTTAATTGCTTATTTTGTGCTTATAAGCAAAATTGTGCTTATAAGTCTTTAAAATTTGTGTTGCCAAACAGACTCTAAAGCTGAACACTTGTGCTATTAGTTGTTCTTCAGTACTGTATGACAAGCCCACAAGGCCAGAACACTACCAAAATGCACCACTAACCCTAGCATGTTGTTAGGTGACAGTCTCTGACTGTGCTTGTTTGCGCAGGTTTTTATGGAACTTTACCTTAACACTTCTCCGTCATTGGATGCAACTATTTAACGCCCCGGCTTTTTGCACACCAATTTTTGACTTTTTGCACCACGCCATTTAAAAGCGTCGCCGTTTAACGGCGTATAAATATTATATTAATAAAATTGCATGAAAAAAGAAACGCGAAAAAAACGAAACGTGGTGGCACGCCGGTCAAAGGCGTGGTGGCACGCCTCTTGAAAGCATCCCAGGGCGCCTGTTGAAGGCGTACCAATGCCAGCGAATTTTTACCCCCTTATGGAGCAAGTGTGGGGCCACTCATTATTTTTACCCTATCAGCACTAATTTTCAGGTGGACCTTATTCCGAATCAAAAAAAAAAGGTGGACCCTACTCCATCTTTATTTTTCTTTTTTCCCATTATTCTTCCCTCCCCATCCCAGGCATCCCCTCGTCTTCTCTACTCCCCCAATTCCCTTTTTGTGCATAAAAACCAAACCCTAATTTGGTGCAATGAAGAAGTGGAATTTCTTTGTTCTCGATCAAAAACAACTGAATCAAATTCAATTCTCCCGTGGACTGTTTGTTCTTAATCAAAAAAAAGGCCATTGCTCTTTGCTATTTGCTATGCTTCCCAGAACGATTTTCCTTTTTAGAGAACCTACTGTTTTCCCGCCTGCCGGCCGGGCGCCTTCCGACGGCGTCCCGTGCCGCCTTCCGACGGCGTGACACGACGCCTCTGTCCGGCGTGCTCCAAAGCCTTCAGCCGGCGACGCCGTTCGGCGGCGTGGTACGACGACGTTTTTTTGCTTCTCGTAATTATTTATTATTATTTTACTTGATGCCTTTCGAAAACGACGCCTTCTCAAGGCGTGGTGCAAAAAGTAAAAAATGTGTGTGCAAAAAGTCTATGCCCTATTTAAACAGCTTGGTAAACCTATATAAAGATCATTGGCATAATACATCAACAGACCTCATACTTACAACTTTTTTCCCATTGAAACCTTACTAAAAATTGTTGAAATAGACCCCTGTATTGCCTCCGATTTTGCCTATTGAACACAGATGGAAGACGTGATTCATACGCGCCACAGGTGTCAGCCACGTAATAAAAAAATTTGACATGTAATGCCACCAAGAACGCCACATCAGCCTGTTTTGCCACGTAACAAAATTCCTTTCTTTTTTTTTGGTGAAAAAAAATTCCTTTCTTCTTCGTTCTTCATCGGGCGTGGGATATCTCCGGTGAATCGGGGCTGGAGGTGGGGCGAGAGCCGGTGTGAGGGGCTAGCGAGTGACGGAGTTGTCGGCGGGCGTGCAGATTGAGAGCAGGGTCGGGATCGGGCGATGGGTTGGGTGAGTCGAAGTCGGACGATTTGGTGGTCAAGGTCGGTCAGGCGGCGTCCGAATGGGGGCTGACCGGAAGCAGGGAGAGAGAGAGCCGAAGAGGGTCGTGAACTTGATGGGGTCGGGGCGGCGAGCCAAATTCCAGATCTGAACCAAATTTCAGATCTGGCCGACGCCTTCGTCCGCCAACCCTGTCGTCGCTCGCCCGCCCCGCCCGCCCTCGCCGTCGCCTGCCTTCGCTCGCCCTCGCCCATGCCCGACCCTCGCCCTTCCGGCGTCTCAATACATGTGTTTAAGATTGAGTTTTGCGGGTGAGATTTTCCGATCTGCTTTCTGATCCCATGGAATTGTCAATTCAATTCTCTAGATTTCTATAGGCCAGTTCTTCGAGTTTTGCTTGTAGGCGGTGCCTCTCTGTATTTGTTTTCCCCCGAATTCCAAATTTCCCTGCATCATTTACTATCGTCGTGCTACTTTGTAATCATCAAGCAGAATTCACGGATTCAACCGATATCGTCCTCTCAATTGTCTGATACTTGCTTTGATTGATTGTGTATTCGGTAATTTTCTATTCTAGGGTTTCCTTTACAGCCTGTTTGGACAGGGGGATTCCATGGGATTTTAATGGGAGGGAAATGGTGGGAATGATTTTCTAGTGTTTGTTTTAGTTTTCTAACTAGTTATAGTGCCGGGCACGACTTGTATTAAATAAGTTTTCTATGTTTCATTAATTGTTACTATGGAGTATCGTTTTTCAATTATATTATTTTTAAGTTATTTTTTTGGATAAATCATTCATATATTAGATAGTTTTAAATTTGGCTAGCTAGATATGCATACTACTCGTATTTGGATACCCATTTAAGTTAGGCTTTGTTTTTTTTTCGGATAAATTATTCATATATTAGATAGATTTCTTTATAAATTTGGCTAGATATCCATACGTAGTAGTTTATTTTTATTTTTTAATTAATTACAATGAGAATTGTTAAATAAGAAGATATCTAATGTGGGGTCTACAATAAAATTTCAACAAATCAAACAAATTGAATTGTTTTATTAAAAATGAGTAATGCGGACCAATGAGAATGTGACACTTGTCGGGCTAAATAATAAATCTAACCTCCGCTTTAGTATATAGTTATGATGGGATTGAGTGGGTTTCTGTAAGAAAATTTGAGGAGAAAGGATGGGAAAGTGAATCCCACCAAATTGGTGAGATTTGGTGGGAAAGGAAAAGACACACTCTTAAAAGAAAAAAGTAAAATAAAATTTATTTACATTTCCCCATCAAAACTCATCTTTATCCAAACGCAAGAAATATAAATTCTCATATCTTAATTTCCTATCCTTTCTCATCTTTCACCACCCTTTCTTTTCCCATCAATTCCCAATTACCAAACGGACTGTTACTGTTCGTGCTTAGCCGGATTTCTGCTGTGCTGATTGGAAATCCGAAGGGATTAAATCACCACCGGTAATCACTAATCTTAGCTCGGAATTTCATTTGCGAATGTGAAATTGCAGTAGGGTGCATGAATTTCAATTTTATATAAAAATGGACCAAGGTTTTCCTATTGTTTTTTTTTTTATTTTTCCATGTCAGCTCATGAATTGGCCCAACTCGCTTAACTAGCTTAAGCATCGCTTGTAAATCACGCGTTTGTCCACGCAAGCAAAAAAATTCAATAGGCAAAATCAGAGATTTTTAATACAGGGGTTCAATGGAAAAAAAGTTGCAAGTATTGGGTCTGTTGATGTATTGCCAAAGATCATTTGCATGGTCCATAATGCCCCACATTTTGATAAGCCCAACATTATGAGGGTTATAGTAAGATGTTGAATCTTTTAGTAATTGGACGGTGCTATCTCATCATGGTAACTGGTAAGGAAAAGATCGAAAAATACATCTTTCATTACCACCAAAGATAACATTTTCAAGAGCAACAAATGAGCCAACACATAAAACTTCAAGAGCAACAAATGAGCCAAAACATAAAATTTCAAGAGCAACAAAGATAACACCTTAAAAAGTAATGTGCCAAACAAGACTTGGAAGAAGCAAAACCTACGGATGGAAAAAAGCGTCCATGGGAAAGAGCCCAAAAGAATAATATGAAACGAGATTACAAACAACCACCGATTAAATTAGTCCGATTGTGCACACCATTAGTGCAATGGCAACTGGTAGGCCCATCAGGATCTTGACGCCAGAACTTTTGGACGGAGCAGGCGCCGGAGAAGTTCCCTCGTCAGCTGCTGGCGGAAAAGCGATCGGAGCGGGTGAGAGCTCTTCAGGAGAAGGAGAGGCCGGTGCCGGAGAAACACTCGGCGAATGGGCCGACGGTGCCGGAGAGACACTCGGCGAATGGGCCGCCGGTGCAGGAGAAACACTCGGCGAATGGGCCGACGGTGCCGGAGAGACACTCGGCGAATGGGCCGCCGGTGCCGGAGAAACACTCGGCGAATGGGCCGCCGGTGCCGGAGAAATTCTTGGCGAATGGGCCGCCGGCGCCGGAGAAATTTTTGGCGATGGGGATGCCGGAGAAGGACTTGGCGAAGCCGACGACGGTGCCGGAGAAGGACTTGGGGACGCCGACGAGGGTGCCGGAGAAACAGCTGGCGATGGGGAGGGTCCCGGCGAGTGAGACGGAGATTTGGCCGGACCGTGGGAGTACGATGGCGAAGGCGACGGCGAAATAGAATGGTGGATGTGGTGGTGCA
This sequence comes from Polygonum maritimum, assembly GCA_963924305.1. Lineage (NCBI taxonomy): Eukaryota > Viridiplantae > Streptophyta > Magnoliopsida > Caryophyllales > Polygonaceae > Polygonum > Polygonum maritimum. The sequence continues at coordinate 18,586,671 of OZ002736.1, read as the reverse complement.
GGCCTAGTACCTGAACAAAAAGCCTCTGGCCTTTCTGACAGTTGACTCCGCTGATGAAGTAAAACGGGCCGGATCGGGTCAGCTTGAATTGGGACGCCCCGTCTTCGGCCTTCCAAATCGGGTTGGACGTGTTGCACTTGTAGTAGTCGCCTTCTGCAACTTGCAAAACAGAGTCCTCGCCTTTCTTGTACCCAAAATCTACAACATCACCGTCACCATCAGATCAGCACATAAATGTCAACAAGAGAGAACAAACATCAAAGATAAAAAAAAAAAGTTTGATTTTGATTACAGAGAGTGTCGTTGATAACGAATCGGAGTCGGCGAGACCAATGGGAGTAGTCTTCAGAGGGATGAACAACCCATCCATCTCTCCCACCAACCTTCAATTCGTGTCCCGTGGACGAGTCCACATACAGAAAAACGCATACAAACAGAAGCCAAATCATGCTACTATTGGAAGCCATGGCTTCAAACAAGAGTAAGAAAATTTTTGTTTTTTGTTTTTGTGTGTTATGAAGATGAAGACGATGCAAAACCACGGCTATATGTATATATAGTGAGAAGGAGGGATGATTTGAGACGAAAGAGCATTGAAAGATCATCCTCGGCGATTACGATTCAGAATTTGCTTTTCTTGGGGAGATTCATATGATTTTCTTTCCAAACTGGGATCAATGAATGTACACTAATGTATAATGAATCAAGTAAACCACCACAAAATATGTAGTAACGCAATTCTGATAGAATTTATTAAATAGATATATATTATTGTAAAGTAATTATAAATCTATATTGTAATGCTCAGCTAAGAGCACCACAATGATTAACCAATCTATTATATATATATTTAAAACCACTAAAGATTAAAGCCTTCTCATTGCGCCACCTCAGCTTTTTCCACATGGTGTTCGTACATTACGCCACCTCGGATTTTGCCACATGTCACGTGTTCGTTAAGCCATGGCATATCATTTTTCACATGTCATATGCCACATAATTTATTTATTTTCATTAAGCCATGTCAGTTATACATCATAATTATAGTTTTATTAATAAACAATGTATGTATATTACATAATCACTCTAATTTGTTAATTCTCTTATTTATTCTCATCTCTTCCTCTCGGGTTGATGTCCATCTCCACCACTTACACCAATGGCGTCCATCTCCACCATCAAGTGTCGACAAACACTGAAACACCTCATCCATATTCCACCATGGCTACCTCTAGCTTTTCTACCGTCCCAATCAATACTAAAACTTTTGTTTTCTCAAAAATTTACCTATACCCAAAACCTTCATCAAGGTCGATCTCACCATAAGATCATATGTTGCATCTCTGTTTTTTTTTTCTCCGGCAGGTGACACCAACAAGGACGAAGAATTTGTCAACATTACTTTACCAATAGAAATACAACTGCCATACGTCTGAACGTACAACCGCCACTGGATTAGTTTGTGGAAAGTTGATCAATTGGAACCTTCATACGTTTGAATGTATCATCTCTTTCATTCCCTTATAATTATCAAACTGCCATTCAATACTCCATGAAAAACACGTGAATTCAACCCTACCAAATGTTTGTTTCTTTGATAGTTTTTTTTTTAATGTTTTGATATGCAAATCTCAATATTGATCTTTTGGATAATAAAGAATTATCTTTGAAATTTAAACTATTTTATGAAGCATATTTTTTCTACACTTTTTAAAAATTTTAATCGATTACCAAAATAAAAATCGGATTAGTAGATCTTCTCAACTAACTAGGAAAGATAGGATTTGTTTCTACCAACAAAATAAGGAAAACAATACATATTCTAGATCAAACTAACCGATTAAACAAAACAATATCTTCTTGCTTATGGTAATTTGATAACTTAAATACATATCTTTTTGTTACGTGAATTGTGTTTGATAATTTGAAATTTCCTCAATTCTGTTATTTTAGATAGAATCAAATAAAATCTTGAACATTCTTACTATTCCTAATTTAACTCCTAGAATACTTCTTTTCCTAAAAAATAGCCCTTTATATATGATTACATTTACATATTGGATAACCGTTTTTTTTAAATCAATAAAAGATACTATAGTGATCATGTACAAAGTAAGTTTACATATCTTTTTCTTATTTTCTATTTTCATGATCCATGTCCTTTAATTTCTACCCTATATCTTTAGAGTTTTGTTATTCATATCTTTCAAGTTTACATCTAATATCTATAGTTTCCTCCAAAATTAATTTAAGGAATAACTAATTATAACCAAGATATCTAAACAGATTAATATGACCAGGATATATTTACTATACATTTTGAAAATTAAAATAATCTATTTAAGGGGTTATTCAATAATTTTGTAAACTTTTTAAGTTTTTCAATAATATTTAGATAGAAAAGTAATTGATATCTATTTTCTACTTTTAAAATATACATTAAATTTAAGTTAAATTAATACAGAGTAAAACCTATAGAAATTCTACAACCTTAACAGAATACGTAACAGTTTTTGTTATAACAAAATTGAACCTTCACGCTAATTGCTAACATATTATTATTTATATTAATGTCTAGATCTTTGTTATTCTATTGTGTTTTCTTAAATATATCATATTCCACTTCAAAATCATAATGCTATATTTTAAATAATAAAAGAAAATCCTTACCTATCACAAACCAATAAATTACAAATTTTAATAAATCTGTATTAATCTTTTTTTTCACTCAACATTATCTTTTGTGCAATCTTTTTCTAACTAATTTATTTTAAAAAAGGTTCTATTAAAAAGAAAATCAGAAAACTATCGTAAGAATATATCAGATTAAGTCAAGAAGTACATGAACATGCATAAAAGTAAAGTATAGTAGAAGATGAGTAACCATATTCGATTAGTAATTTGTTAATTTATTCATTCATAACGTGAAAGTGTGATTAGAGAATTATGCCCATGTGACTACCTTAATAGACTTATTTTAAACAATAATTGTATACATATAAATATGGAAAACATTATGCTCAAATTTGTAAATATTTTTATAATATAAACCTTCCTCTTTTTTTGGTCGAAATATAAACCTTCCTCTTATAATTAAGTAACATATTCACTTTGTAGATTAAACAATTTGTTTGTTAGGAAAAAAATAATTTCTTTGTACTATTTCAAAGATTCGATAACAAATCCTTGTCCTTATATCATTAATATATTTTTGTTACAAAAATTAAAGCAAATCATTAATACGGAGTATTAAAGAAAATCACATGTATTATAATAGATTTGAACGTAGATTAAAGAAAACCATTAATATTTATTCATTATTATAATATCCCTGATTATCTTTCCTTTTTTGAAATTAAAAATGTATGAGATTACTAAATTAAGTCCATTTTAAACTTTTTTTGAGCCAATCCATTTTAAACTTGACCTAAAAGTGACCCCTTAAGTTACAAAATATGGAAATCACCGGTATATTTTAAATTACAAATTATGTAGGATTGTATATATACGAGTACATCCTCCAAGCTTTTTTCAATATTCTATGTTTTCTATTAATATACATTATCCTATTTTTTATAATTATCAACTTTCATATATATATATATATATATATATATATATATGATCAATCTATTTTTTGCTTTGCAGTATCAATACACACTCCACATGCACGAAATTTATTGACAATTTATATTGTCAGGCAAATCAGTTTATATGAAGATGAATATTTGAACGATTATATCTTTTATAGCCTATATACATGATTGCAGATATTGAGATGTTTTAGAAAAATGTAAGCAAAATTTTAACAAGATCCGCGCATGGTGCGGGAACCTATACTAGTTCTGATATGTAGTAGTAACGCAATTCTGATAGAATATGTAGTAACGCAATTCTGGGATCCTTTTGCATTACTAGAATTTATTACCCAGGTCAGATTACTCTGTTTCTTTGATTACAAGACTTTCTTTTTTTTTAGCTGATTTTCGAAACAGAGTATGGTGGAAAGGAAACACCAAGATGATTTCTCGACCAAAAACAACCAAGTTGATCTATTACCAAATTCAGTTATTCAATTAATTATGGCTGCTACCAATTACAGTAATTACTTTTAGACTACGTTCAAACTTCAAAATCATAATCAAAGCTAAATATGTAATATTGAGATTACGCTATGGAAATCCTAGTATTCTACGCGTTTTTGCTGATTAGTGATTCCGCTATGGAAATTCTAAACTTGGAAATAAATAAAAAGAAGAATAGAATTCTCAACTTGGAAAATTTGACAATTTGATCAACTTTGCTGATTAGAGATGGAGTTAGACCTGGCAATTCGGGTTGTTCGGGTCAGTTTGGATCGGGTTATTCGGTTCGGGTCAATTCGGGTCAAATAGTTATTTCGGGTCTTGTTCGGTTCGGTTCGGTTCGGGTTCGGATGTTGTTCGGGTTCGGTTCTAGTTCGGGTTCGGGTCGTTTCGGATCGTAATATTTCGGATTAGTTCGGATCGGATGTTGTTCGGATCGGATGTTGTTCGGATCGGATGTTGTTCGGTTTTGGGTCTAGTTCGGTTCGGGTCCTTTTCGGATTGCTTCAAATCGGATCATTTCGGGTCGGATCATTTCGGATTCGGGTATTATTTGGATTCAAGTTTTTTTTAATTATAAGATCACCCGCAAGTCCGCAACGGTGAGTTTTTAACGTAGAAGGTTTTGGCACTTTAATGAGTACTTTAATGTGTCTTGTAATAAAACATAGTTACTACATATTATTGACAAAAATTTAGATTTAATTTCTACTTAGTTAATTAAAAAAATTAATTACTATTTATATTATGTACATACACATACGTACGAGAAGAACAAAATACAACTCTAAAATGGGTCTAGCAACTACGCATGAAACAAATTACAACTTATAAGTTTACAACTCTAAGATTTAGATGTAGTTCTACATTTGGGCATTTTAGTCCACTTACAACTCCACCCTTTTACAATTACCCATGACCCATGAAACAAATTTTAATTTTTTCTTTTTAGTAATTTATCATTGGTAAATTTACTAAATTATAAACACCTTATTAATGTTAATTAAATATTTTAAAATTATTAATATGAATATTTTATTATATAATACACTTTCTTGGATGAATTTTTTTCGAGGTTTGAACTCCAAACGTTGGAATTATTAAAGGAAGAGATTACCACTATGGTAGTGGTGTCATTTTGATTTTGATTGCATATTGTTAAATTATTTAGGAAATATTACAATAAAAGCTAATTGAGCATTGAGTGAGGAATGTAACTTGTGTTTATAAAGATATTCTAATAAAACTATATAATATGCTATGCCCATTATATTTATAAAGATATTCTAATACTGTGACATACTTCATTTGTTAAACTATGTAAGTCTGTAACTACTAAAACTATACAATATGTTATATCCATTAATGTTTAGGGTTTAGGGTCTATGTGTTTATCACCCATATTCTATTTATAAAACTATACAATATGTTATTTCCATTATATTTATAAAGATATTCTAATACTATGACATATTTCATTTGTTAAACTATGTAAGTCTGTAACTACTAAAACTATACAATATGTTATTTCCATTAATGTTTAGGGTTTAGGGTTTAGGGTTATGTGTTTATCACCCATATTCTATTTATAAAACTATACAATGTGTTATTTCTATTATATTTATAAAGATATTCCAATACTATGATATATTTCATTTGTTAAACTATGTAAGTATGTAACTACTAAAACTATACAATACGTTGTTTTAGATAGAAACATCATTCTTTATGTTTTAAATATAGTATTTCTTGATTAATATGATATTTAACCCTTATTGTAATATGTAAGAGTTAAACTTAAGTTACATACTTGTTTGAGTAATAATGTCAATGATTTTATTAAAAACATAGGCCAATTTCTTATAAATTATTTTAAGACGGTTTCTTCGGAAAATTTAATGAGGGATCGACTTCAGTTTCGGGTGACAATATCTCCGAGACTTCGACCCGATCTGACCTGCTTACCTAATTCGCACAAGTAATAATTTAATTTATTTTAATAGGTATAATATATTATATATTAAGTTAATGTATAACATAATATATATATATATATAATATAGAGTGTAAAAAATAATTAAACGGAGGGACTAAAATTTAATGAAATTAAATTCCCAAAATTTGAGCCGGAACTCTTTTCCGCCCTTAATTTCACTGAAATCGAATTCCCAAATTTCATTGAAATTGAATTGAGTGAAATTTCCGCCCTTAATTTCCAAAAAATTGAGAATGGCGGTATAATTTAGGTAATTTACAATTACAAACCCTACCCCCAAATTTACAAACCCTTAATTTCCCATAGCTGAGCGGCTGAGCCGTCGTTCTCGTTCTCGACTCCTCATTCTCGAACCTGTCGTCGTTCCTGTCCGGTTTTGGCCGGGGCCGCAGCCACGTCGTCGCAGCCGGCATCCACTCCCTCTCGTCGTTCCTGTCATTGTCCACAGCCTGCGCTCCACAGCCTCCGTCCACAGCCTGCGCTCCACCTCGGTCCGACAGCCTCCGTCCTCCACAGCCTCCGTCGTCCACAGCCGACATCACGCAGTCACCTTGGTCCGACATCCCGCCGCCTCTCCTTCACCCTAGGTAAGTACGACATCAGATCTGAAATTTTTGGTCCGACATCAGCCCATCTCTGACGAGGAAGAACACACTATTACTACCTTCTTGCGTTTTTGCTTTATAATAGTAGCCCCAACATAACATCAGTTCGTAGCTCTCCTTCACTTGCTCAATTGGGGCCTTTGGGGGTTTGTGTTACAGACATAGCTAGACTTTATATACATTTGTGTGTGTTTTTCATTTGTTGACCACCTGGAAGCTTCAGGTCTGCTAACTCCAGTTACAATACTATAATGCCAAATTTAATTTTTTGGTCCGTCCTCCATAGCCGAAGGGTTGGAGAACTAATGTGTAAAAAAAAATAGGGAAGAGGGATATTGCAATTTATGATGATAGGGAGATATTTAGATGGCTATGGTTCAGTTCGGGTTAGTTCGGTTCGGGTGCAGTTCGGTTCGGGTGAAGTTCGGTTCGGGTGCAGTTCGGTTCGGGTGAAGTTCGGTTTGGGTCAGTTCGGGTCTGGGTCGTGTTCGGATTGTTCATTTTTTGTTGTTCGGGTCCAATTTCGGGTTCGGTTCGGGTCGGTTCGGTTCGGATTTCGGGTTCGGGTCACTTTCTGCCGGGTCTAGATGGAGTATTGCATTATGGTAAGAACCTTATAATGAATCTCTCCAAGAAAAGCAAATTTTGAACCGTAATTTCTGAGAGGGGAAATAACTTTTTCATATTTTGTGTTAGTGGCAAGTGAGTGAACCATTATTGATTCCATTTACACAGATGAGACGCAAAATGTATAAGAAAAAAAAAAGGAATTTGTTGGAGCATAGATGGGCCTGATCGGATCTTTGTCATTCACAATTACATTGTTGGGACACTTATTGATTTCAGTTTCGTGTGTACATGGCCCAATCGGTCTCCTCATTAAACATGTTATAATAATTTTTAAATTACTATGACTAATGACCTATACAGCTCTTATGTTTCTCTCCATTATTATTATTAAATAAACTAGTATAGCCGGTCGTCTGTGTCTTAAATAATAAAATTATTTTGAATATATTATATATAAATTTATGTATATTTAATTTCACTTATTAATAAAACTAACATGATAGTACTATTGTATAGATAGATAATATTTGGATAGTTTATAGCTATAGGTTATTATTTTGATAGATTATGGATATAAATATTACTTCGATATAATAATAAATGATATATATCAATATATATTGTATAGATATATATTATTGTATAGATATATATTATTGAATAGATATATATTATTGTAAAGTAATTATAAATATTACTTCGATAAGGACATCTTTTTAGGATAAATCTATATTGTATAGATATATATTATTTGAATAGTTTATAAATATATGATATTATTTTAATAGATTATGGATATAGATATTAATTTGATATATATTAATATATGGTTTTTAAATAAAGACGTATGGAAATTTTTTAACTGTAAAACTAATAAGGATATAGAATTGCTAAATTAAAATTGATTTATAATTACTTTAATATGAGGTGTGGCCAAAATTAACGTGGAGGATCAAAAGATCTCGACTTTAATATATAGTTTGAATTTTTTTTCTTTGATGAACATTTTACTCTTAATCTTAAAGTTGTGCTATATTATTAACAATGTCGTAGTAGCAAAATTTCAAATGGAAATTGTTCTCCGGAACGCGATCCAGGTTCGAATCCTGGCTACGACAAAATAAATTTTTCAATTGTGTCCAGCTGTTTTTTATTAAATAATTAAATTGTTCGGCACCATATAAGCTGCGGGCGTTTGGTCTAGTTAATAAATAAATAAAGTGCTGCTAGGTCTACCCGTCGTCGTGCCATGTACGACAATAACTCACGCTTCATATTTTAAAATTATTTTTATTATAAATAAAATATTAATAAGTGAAAACATATAATGAAAATGTTATTTTTTTTCTAGACAAAAAATATTACTTTTTCATATATATTTGTAGTGCCGCACTATGAGATTATAAAAATATAAAACATATTCTAATTATAGAATAATTTAGTAAATAAAATTTACTTACTTTTTCATCCTTCAAATTTTGTCTCTAATGGTTAACATAAATCATTATACTTATTATCACAATTTTGAGACATTATAAGTCAATATAGTATAAAATGAGATGCTTTATATATTGATGTTGGTTTGATCTTATTTTTTATTTTAATACTATAATTAATTAGTATCAGATATAATTACTATGAATTGTTATTTAATTAAAAATATTAACACATAATATCATAATTTAGAAATATAAAATGAGTCCAACATATTTCTAATTACTTTATATGTTGAAATAAATAAAATATATTAATCAACAATTATTTTATTATGAAAGATATAAGATACATTATTATGAAAATGATAATATATAAGTTAAGTAAAACATAGTATGTAAATTGATTTAATATTAAAGATGAGAATCATAATTCAATTAGAAAAAAGGGCTTCTATATTAGAATTATTTTAAATTCAGTTTAAAAAATTACTTCTTACATAAAGAGATTAAAAATATAACTAATATATTAAAAATGATAGAATATCTTATGAAAATTCAAAAAATATCTTTTACATAAATTGATAATTAAGAATGTAATTAGAATATTAGATTAGTTAAAATACCATGAAAAAAATTAATTGTTTAATTATGAGAGATAAAAGCTAAATTATTAGGAACACGATAATATATAATTTAAGTAAAAGTTAATATATATAAATCAGTTTAGTTTCACTCCGATTGCTAGAAGGTTTGTGTTGGATCGGGCCGCTGAGTATAGGTTGGCTTGGGCCAAAAACAGAAGTAGCCCAACTCGATCCAAGGTTCTGGCCCAAATTGCTTGGGAGAGGCCCGAACAGGGTTGGATTAAAATCAATTCTGATGGGGCTTTGAGGATGGGAACAGATGCTGCTGCTGGAGGTGTGGCCCGAGATTGTGAAGGTAAATGGATTAGGGGCTTCGCCCACCATATCGGCCGGTGTTTGGTGCCTACAGCAGAACTTTGGGGCATTCTTCATGGACTCCGCCTGGCATGGGATACAGGACATCGACAAGTCATTGTGGAATCAGACTCTCAATTGGCGGTCCACCTCATCGGGAGCAAAATTGCTCCGCACCACCCCCTTGCTAGCCTGGTGCTCAGGTGCCAAGGCTTACTGAGTCGGAACTGGACAGTCCGACTCCATCATGTCTTCAGGGAAGCGAACCGCATCGCCGACTCCCTTGCCAACCATGCTTTTTCCCTTTCTTTAGGCTTTCATGCTTTAGATGTCCCTCCGGGGTGTATTGATGAACTCCTTTTGGATGACGCTCGGGGTGTGGCTACCCCTCGCCTCATAGGCGCTTAGCCACCTTGTTCCTTTCCGTCCTTGAGAGGCGAGCCTCTCTTTGACCAAAAAAAAAAAATCAGTTTAGTTTCAATGATAAAAATAATAACTTATTTAAAAAAAGGGGCTTCTATTTTAAAATTATTTTTTTATTTCGAATTTCTTATATTACTTCTTACATAAATAGATTAAAATGGTAATTGAAAAGATAAGTTTATTTAATGTATCTTATATAGAAGGAAATTTTAAAGATAGATAATATTGTATCAAAGATAGATAAAGATGAGTAAGATAAAGGATATAACTAAATATTGAGTAATTAAGGAAATTTTAAAGATATATAGTATGCCTTCAAAGATAACTATTATTTGAGTAAGAAAAAAGATAAAATTAATGATTATATAATTAAGGAAAATAAAACATATAAAATTGTTAATTAAGTGGGGACAGAATCAACGTGGTGGCTCGAAAACGGTCGGCTTTTATAATATATATTGACTAGTTTAACTTGTCATGCCATGCACGACTCTTTCATTTAAAAATGCTTTTAAATTATATATTTTATAATTAACTATTTATATGTAAAATATAATATATGTTTTATCGTATGGACATGTTTTTTTATCAGAGTAATATTGTTTTTGAAGTTCATATAACCTAAAAAATATATATGAGACATAAGTTTTTCAATCACTTATATATTTTTATAAAACCTGATTATAAGAATATAAATTGATATTTTAGTTATAATTTTTATCATATATCAATAACGACTATCATTAGTTTAAATATAAAAGTAAACAATTAAAATGTTTCATTAATTGATAAACTGATAAAGTTTATAAAAATTTAATAAAAAATGTAGGAAAGCACAAATTTACATGTATTAAGGAAATAAGTTGAATCCAATATTCAAATATTTTCCTTAATTTTTTTGTGAAAGATTTTTCCCTATAATGCTTTAAGAATTAATAATTGACAAAAGATTATTCTTATAAATAGATAAGAAGAAATTCAATAGGAAAACTCTATATAATGCAAATAATAAAAATTAGGTTTTTTAATATATGAGGTAGGGTCACAATTAATGTGGTGGCTCAAAAACTACCACTTGTATGTTTGTATTTCGAAAATAAGGAGCGTTTGTGTAATTTGAGCAATATTGTTGGATTATTTCATAAATAAGTAAAAATTATTGAAAACGATCTACATTATCAAGATATAAGTGGAAACTATTATTTGGCTAAAAAATCAAGTTTTTGTTAAGATAGAAAAAAGAACATATATGATGGATAAAAAAATATAGTTGATTATGTAAATATAGACAATAACTTCAGCTTAAAATGCTAAATTTGTTCAAGTAAATCAAATAATAAAGTGACAAAAATAGTTTTTCCCAAAATTCGAAAATTTGAAAATATGTTGTACACAAATAGATAATATATAATTTAATCAAATTAATTGAAATACCACAAATTAAAACTATTTTTTTATCAAAAATAAGGTGGGTCCATAATCAACTTTAGTAAAGATAAGTGATATGCTAAAATGATAGAATATCTTACCAAAATTTGAAAATTTGATCATATCTTTTACATAAATAGATAATAAGAAATAGAATAAGATTAATTGAAATAACATAAATAAATTTTTGTTTTATCAAATTTGTAGTGCGGCCAGAATCAACGTGGTGTGTTGGGAAGATATCAAGGACTGCTTTGTATTTGATATTGTGCCAGAATCACTGAGACTGGTCAAGAGGACGCTCTAAACTTTGAGGTTCTTGATCAAATGCTGCTAAGGGACTCGCCTCCACCACTTTCACATATAGACGCCCCCTCAAGCAGCTCCGGTCCTCAACCAGTTCCTCCTCTAGAGAATCCGTCCTCGTATCCTCCTCAAGAGCTCATGGCGGCCATTCTACATAATCAGTGCATCATGATCAATGCTTTGAAAGAGTCTGCGGAACTTCATGAAAAGCTTCTCAAGTTTTATCAAGAGTCCTCAAGCAGACGTTTTGAATGATCACCGTCCCACACTTTCATCCATCATCAATTTATATGCTTTTGCTTCTTTTGATTTTCAAACACTGATTCTCCTGGTCTGTAATGACATTTATTCTAATTTCATTGAATGGCAAGTACTTGGTTTGCATGCATTTGTTTGTTTAAGCGTTGCACTGCCTATAATTGTATTTTTATGCTACCGTCCTTATTCACTTAATTGTTATCCTTTTCGATGATGCCAAAAGGGGGAAGTGTAGTTTTGCAGAGATGCACTATATATTAGTTATCTAGAATAAGCAAGTGTTAAGGGGGAACTATTAGTGAAAAGGTCTAAGGAACGCCATGCTAGAATAAGTAGAGGACGCTTAGAAAAGTTTTCTAGGACGTTACTCGTTCCCTAAAATCCAAATTCTAGAGAATCAAAGGCTGAAAACTTGTGCTTATGGAATTTCTTCTAAGTCTTAGAGGACGCTCTTAAGTTTTCATGCATGCTAAACTTCAAAGTCAAACCTATTTTGCTTAAGGGTTTGTCATCATCAAAAAGAGGGGAAATTGTTGGGACGATATCAAGGACTACTTTGTACTTGAGCAAGGACGCAGTCCCAAGCAAGTAGGAACGCGAGCTTCAACTCCAAGCGTCTTTGCTTGGCACCCGACAGGATGACATCACTCGACAACATTTGATCATTTGGGACACGTGGAGACCGATCATGTAGCAGAGTTCATCACCACGTGGAAGCTGATCCTATAGCGGAGTCCTACACAGCTGGATACAGGAAACTTCCCTCATCACCGCCATACCACGTCGAGGAAGATCTTGTAGCCACGTCCATGAAGGGCATGATCGTCAGAGGAAATGACGCCCTTCCCCAAGTCCTATAAATAGCCCCAAGGCATTTATTGTGACACAAACTTTCAGAGAATATTCAGAGAGAATCAGAGTGAAAGCAACCTCGATCAAGAACACGAAGAACAAGTCAAGAACTCTTCTAGACTAAGTGTTTGATCGAGTGAAAGTCTGTAACCAAAATCACAAAGTGTTTGTAACCAGAAAACCAAAAGAAAAGAGTAGTCCTACGAAGTACTGTAGGACGTGTGAGTAGAGTCCTTTAGAACATTAAGCTCGCTTCAGTTATAGGCTTAGAGGAGTCCTTTACTAGTAGACTTAGGACGTACACTAAGTGCCAGAGAAGTGTAAAGAACTCGCTAGTATAACTGTAAGGACGCTTACTAAGAAAGGAAAAGTCTATTCGAAAATCCTCCAAGGAGGTAGAGGTTTACACTCAAGGACTACTTGGTCTTGAGTGGTTCCTCTATAAATCGACGTGTTCCCTACTTATTGTTTCACCTGTTTAGTTTATAATTTCCGCTGCATGACAAAGGACGCCCTTAATACTTAGTAAGGACGCCTCACTCAAGAACGCCTTTACCAGAGTAAAGGACGTCCCGTTTAACACTAACGATCCAACATGGTGGATCGAAAACGGTCGGCTCAAAATAATAAAAATTATAATGCGAATAATAAAAATTAGTGTTTTTTTAAATATATGAGGTAGGTTCAAAATTAATGTGGTGGCTCAAAAACTACCACTTGTATGTTTGTATTAGGAAAATAAGCAATGTTTTTATAATTCGAGAAATATTGTGGGATTATTTTGTAAATAAGTAAAAATTATTGAAAAACATCTACGTTATCAAGGTGGAAATTTATTATTTGGCTAAAAAATCAAGTTTTTGTCAAGATAGAAAAAAAATCATATATGATGGATAAAAAAAATATAGTTGATTATGTGAATATAGATAATAACTTTAGCTTAAAAATGCTAAATTTATTCAAGTAAATCAAATAATAAAGTGACAAAAATAGTTTTTCTATTTAAAAATAATTTAAAATTTTAGCTTAAAATTTCTAAATTTAATTAAGTAAATCAAATATAATTAGTTCACAGTATTTATATTTCGAAAATTCAAGATATATAGTAGAATCATGTTTTTCAATTAAGTGATATATTAAAAATAATAAAATATCTTACCAAAGTTCAAAAATTTGATGATAACTTTTACATAAAGAGATAATAAGAAATATAATAAGATTAATTGAAATAGCATAAATAAAAGCTATTTCTTTTATCAAATATGCGGTGGGGCCAGAATCAACGTGGTTGCTCGAAAACGGTCAGCTTTTATAATTTACTAGCAAATGACCCGTACCTTGTACGGGGGTGTTATTTATTTATTTATTGTTTTGTATATGAATTTACTATAACAATTACAAATATTATCATATGTATACTTTGTTTTAAAACAACGCTTATTATTTGGATTATAAAATGACATAATTCTTGTATATCATCATATATATAAATAAATTTTATTTATATATTAAATTTTTATACATATATAAACATATATTTAAATAATTGAGGAAAAAAGACATAAGATAAGATGCATTATCACATTTTTTTAACAATTAATACAAACTTCTGGTATTTAAATAAAATTATGTAAACTAACTTATATAATAAAATCAATAAGTCAAATAAAAATTTGGATTAATATATTATAATACTAAAGATATAGATAATATTTTAGTAAGTTAAATAGAAAACCAAATTATCTCGTATATATGTTATTGATTTTTTTTGAAAAAGTAATTAAATAATAAATATATAAATATGTAATGAAATATGCTAACGAATTGTTATATTAATTAAGAAATCTATCTTTTTTTTTCAAAGCGTAATCAATATGCAATATTAGTGATATATATATAATGGTAAAGATAAAATATACTTTTTTTATTGATATTTTATTATGATATGATAATAAAAATTTATTTAATATATTATTTTGATAGAATGAATATTTTTCTTAAATATAGTGGTAGAATTTGCTACCATTGATGATTTAAAAAAATATCATAATAAAATCACGAAAAATAATTTAAAGTTAATATGATATTTAATTAAATGGGTAAAATATTATGATTATGATTTATAGATTATGAAGAAAAAAATATTTTTTAAATAAAAGGTTTATGATTGATCTATGTAGTAATTAAACGTGTATAATGATAAGATAGAGATTTATATATTTGGATAGAATTATTAATTAAACAACTCAAATTCTAAGATAGAACTAATATCTTAATTAAGTATGTATAAGATTATGATAAAATTAAGATTTAATAAGATAAACTTTTAAATAAGGGGGTGATGTGGCGCAATATGGTGGCAGAATTTGCTTCCGCTTTAGTATATAATAATAGATATTGACTAGTTGAAGACATGTACCATGTACGGGTAATGATCATATTTTTCCCTGATACATGTAAAATTATATAAGATTGACATATTATAGCTGATTGATTCATAACTTTTGGTAATTTTAAATATTTTTTTACAGGTTAAATTATATAAGATTCTAACTATCTAATTTGTGGGATAATTCTTGGTAAGGGAATATATAATTTCGGTAATTTTGAAGCATTTATACAAGATAAGATTATATAAGATTCCAACTACCTAATTTATGCATACAAAAGTATTTTCGGGATAATTCATATTTTTTAAGTATTTTTTATTCAGCCTAGATTACGCGGAATTAATAGCATTTTTTTATTCAGTGTGATGAGGTGGCATAATTGTTTTACACAAACATGGATTTTACTTTATATTGTATTATATTATAGTAGATGCATCATGCATGCTTTTTTTTTTGTTTTGGCCTTTTAATTGTAATTGATCTAAGAAGATTAAAAAAAAGTTACTTTTATAACAAAATGATATATATATATATACACATATAAAAGATGCAATTTGAAAAAATAAAAGTTTAAAATGGTGACATATAATTATGATTTTTTAAAAACAATGTAAAACATGTAAAATTGTGTTTTGTTATTTAGCCAAAAATCTTGAATTGCATTTGATCTAAATGTATATAAATATTGTAAAACTATTCATCTAAAAATATAACATTATTTATTAATAAAACAACAATCGATGATAACAAGTACATCCTTATCAAATAAATGCTCAACATTTCGAGATGAAAAAGAAAAAAGAAATATAAAGATATATGTGCATTTACAATCTATAATTTTGAGAAAAAGATGAAAGAAAAACTTCTTGGAGAATATTATTTAATTTTAATATTTAGCATACTTTCTTTTTGTTGAAGAAGAAAATGTTGAATAATTTATAAGTTTACTTTATTTTCTTCGATTTATAAAAACAATCAATAAGAGTTTTTCAAAAGAAATTCGATAATTATTGATGATAAGTTATATATCTCTTCTCAAGAATTCTTGAGTTTCTTATTTCAAATAAAAATAAAAATAGAAACTGTGGACTATATGTAAAATATAGTAAAAAAAAGAGTAAAAAATGACATCATTGACTAATTTTACACAATATTTTTCAAATGCACAAAAAATTATATTGATTTAAATTTTAAAAACAGTTTTAAAAATCATAATAAGGTTAATAGATTACAATGAATACAATATATGTATTGGGCTACAAAATTGATATGGATGCACCAATTTAATAATTTGATAGTTTATATCGATACACTGTTTAGCATTATGTTTTTTTGTTACACGATTAATTAGGGCTTAACATAACACAATTCAAATAAATCTAACTCATTATACTTAATTATAAATTTTGATTCCCTAAAAGGTTAATACCTATATATATATATATACATAGGTTTTGGTTCAAGTGAGAACCACTCTTATGGTAAGGACTACTCCTTGTGGTAAGGAGTAATCTCATCCATTAGATTTACCTCCCTACTATGTAATGCACGGTCCAAATTTTAAAAAATATATGTATTTTCAGGAAACATTTTTTTTTTTTACAAAACGAGTTCAATATTCAATATTATATGGGTTCAAGTTTTTTTAACTATTAGTTCAAGTCTTTGTTCTATGAGTTCAACTTTTATATCTTTTGAGTTCATTTTTTATATAATTCGATTTTTACAAAAATAAATTTATTTTAGTTGAATATTTTATTAATTCAAAAATATTTTTTCCTACAAAATAACAACTATAATACATAAATAAAAACTAAAAAATTTAAAAATATAAAAATATAAAAAAATATCTCTCTTCACAAAAACAATGATTATAACCCTGAAATGTGGTAGTTCAATTTTACAACAAAAGTGTTCAATATATTATATTAAAAGTTCAATTACTCGTACTAGAAGTTCAATTTTGTAATTTGTACGGGTTCAGTTTTTTGTACAATAAGTTCAATTTTTTCTTAGTGTTAGTTCAACTTTTATCACTGTAAGTTCAATTTTTATATTACTCGATTTTTCCGAAAATGAAAATTAATCAAAATTAATTTAAAAAATAAAAAAATAAATTTTTTTATTTTTTGAAAAAGAAAAATTAAAATAATATGGACCATCCATTATAAGGTAAGGAGGTAAATTCAATGGATGGGGTTACTCCTTACCGTAAGGGGTTGTCCTTACCATAAGAGTAGTCCTCACTGGAACCTAACTCTATATATATATATATATATATATATATATATATATATAACACAAACTTATATTCCATCCAACAAACGGGTTTAGCTTTCTAGTTTTGTTTTTATTTTTAGGTTTAGAATTCATTTTTATTCATTTTTATTTGTTTAAATGTTTTCAACAATTAGAGACATATAGGAAAATTTATAAACAAAAGCGAAGCAAACACAGAACACTAATTAATCCATAACATCAAATACAACAATATTAAAACACACAACAAGAAACTTGAATCGAAATTAAATAAACAAAATACATTAAGTAACACAATTGCAGGCATAAGAAACCCAATATCATTCATCGTCATTTTCAATTGATCATCGTCTTCATAATCTCCATCACCAACCTCATCATCATCATCCTCATTGTAATAAGCCCTACGTCTTTCCCACAAGTGCTCCACCAAATCATCCTTAAGTTGATGGTGTGTAACCTGATTCCGGAGCGATACTTAAGTTGGATGTACTTGTTGAGATTATACTCCCTGGATAAGAGAGGTTCACATGTAGGGCTGGACATTATCCGCGGGTGACCGCCTCACTGCTTAACCCACCCATTTATATGGGTGACAACTCATGAAAAGGCGGTTGATGAGTGAGGTGGTTGACAGGTGAAATGGTTTACGGATCGGATATGGGTTATATTTAGCAACCATTTCACCCGACCCATCAACCGACTCATCACCCATCAACCATTTACCACCCATTTCACCCACCAATTTACCAAGAATATATTCTTATTTTTATTGCCTTAAGGAACATTTCCAATTTCTAACTTTTATATAATGCAATGTATTGATTTTGGTTAACTTAGGTTCGGAAGCATTTTCTTTATCATTAATGTATTTGAATTTTAAAACTAATAAGCTTTTTTAACTCTCAGATTCAATCGAGTTTTAAATCATTATACTATAAAGTAATTTATTTGTTATATATTACTCCCTCCGTCCCAAAAGAATGTCCCATAGGACGGATTTCTCGTAGATTAAGAAAATTGGAATAAAGTGGATGAATAGTAGGATAATATAGGTAAAAAGTGAGATTGAATAGGGATAAATTTGTAATTTTGTAAAGAAAAGTGATAAAGTTGATGGGAAAGTTGGATAATGGGGGGTAATATATGAGATTAGGCAGGGATAATATTGTAATTTTGTAGAGAAAAGTGATAAAGTTGATGGGAAAGTTGGATAATGAGGGATAATATGTGTGATTGAATAGGGGTATTATTGTAAAAAAAGTAGATATAAATGGAAAGAAATGGAATGGGACAATTTTTTTGGGACACCCGAAAAGGAATACGAGACAAACTATCGGGGACGGAGGGAGTATAATTATATCTCATAGTAATCCGTGAGTGGTGGGTCACCCGCTCCACCCGTGGGTGATGGGTGAAGCGGGTATGGGTACAAAGCTTTGCGGGTAGTGGGTGAGGCGGGTGGATCATTTTTATTAGCGGGTCGGGTGGTGCAAGAGCTCAACAACAAGTCCATATATGCGAGCACACGGATTACAACAATACACTTTTGTAGTGCCGATATACCAAGACGGCTAGTTGCATCACGTCTTTGTTGAAAGTACAACATCTCAACTTCTAGTTTGTTGACAATGAACATAAAGAGGGGCCTTTGCATTGGAAATCTTCTTTGAAATTAGCCATCCGTGTATACTGGTGTATCGCAAAATAATCGACAAACAATATTGCATGCCCGACTTCCCTTCCTCTTTCAATGTATCTTCGAGGACGTCGGGTTTTTGAACTTTTGTGCAGTTTCTATGCGGTGTATGAGAGCGGTTTGAAATTGTTGGTAATGAGCTTGGGATTGGTCAATTGCGCCATACAACCCGTGGTCTGATTCAGAGCTAGAGGTACTAGACATTTTTATGAGTGAGAATTGTTTATGGAACTTAAGGAAATAATAGATAAGGAAGAGTGCTTTATAGAGTTTAAGTGTATTCGGAATTGTTGTACACCAACTCTCAATGTAGGAACTAGCAGAGAGAGTTCAACGTAGGAACTCATTGCTATTATGAAGTACACATCTCAACGTAGGGAATCAATGCAAGAAATTCAATGTAAGGAATCAATGCAGAGAATTCAATGTAGAGAATCAGTGTTAGTCTGAAGTATGTCTAATTGAACAGTAGGGAATCAAAGTACACAATTCAATGTTAGTTAGATATCACACATGTCACCCGTACCCTCCTATGGCCTTGCTACACTTTGTCTTGAAAATATACTTTCTCTCAAAAAGTATACTTTCAATGTCTTGGAATTGATGAAATGTAGTTGATTTTCATCAATTCTAAAACAATGAAAGTATATTTTTTTTGAGCCCATATAATATTGAAAATTGAACTCCTAGTATTTATAAAATGAACTTTTAGTGTATAAAATTGAACTGTCGTACTTAAGTGTTCTAACGGTATATTTCATAAAAGGAAATAATATCACTTTCATAAAAAAAAACTTTTTTCTAAAAAAAAACTGGACCATCCATTACATAGTAGAGAAGTAATTCTAATGGATGAGATTACTCTTTACCATAAGGAGTTGTCCTTACCATAAGAGTATCTCATTTGAACCAAAACCTGCTCATGCATTACTAAAACATTTATGGAATCCTCAATTTATACACATTGTTGCTTGATAAATTCTACTATTTTATGCACTTTGCACATAGAAATTTATTGCAATGTTTAAGTGGGCTTGCTTTATAAGAATCATATTAAACCTACAAACCCACTCCACCACATAATGACAGCATCAACTATTCTACCAAAAAAAATGAAAGCATTAACAAGGGTACGTAATGAAGGAGGATTAGGCCAAATGTGGATGATGGGTAGTCCTGAATCCTCATGACATGATAATATTGAAGAGCCTTTGGAGGGACCTCTTCACATCCTTCAATGGCAGACAATTCACTTTGCAAAAACTGCGCTTTGTCACCTACTTTTGGACTTGTTTAATTTCAATCATTTTTCTAGTCAAATTTAATACTGTTGTGTACTTCACTGCACTTTTTCTTTAGCATAAACTTCAAATTGTGATCTGTAGTGTCCCTTCACATTTCGTGTTGTTGTAATGAGTTTGCAATATGACGGTATCATAATTTTTTTTGTTGGTTATTAAAATTTAGACCATGTGCAATGGTTAGGAGTTTAAGGGTACTTAAAGAGTTCCTAAGTATTATTATACTATTATTTCTTCTTTTAACATTACACAAGTATTTATTTATTTTTTTCAATCCAATGGAGCAATCTATGGGTACTTATAAACACCCAATTATTTATTTTCTACCTTTAATTTTTCATACCAAAATTATAAATAAGTATTTAATATCATCATTATATATGTAATTTTAATGCAAAAATAATTATTTAATAACTTAAATATATTATTATGCTCAAATAATACATAAAAAAATTATAGTAATTATTAAATAATAATGCACTTATTCAACAATATTAGTTAATAACTTTAGTATCATCATTGTTAGTTATTTTATGTGATGTTTGAGGTTTAATGTGTGTAATGTTAGTTTTTTAATATATTGTGTTTTAATTTAATTATCCTATTAAGAAAATCATATTTTTATTACTAAATAAAGTTATACAATAATAACTTATAAATTTATATTATAATATGCAATTAATCATATGTAAATAATTTCCAAAATTAAATATTTTTAAGACATATACAAAGTACATACAATATTGGTCTTAGTGGATAGATAATGTTATTTTAGAAAGTTATTATATATTATTATTTTAAAAACTTAAAAAATTATGATCAAAAGTTTATAATTTACATTTAAACATACAAATAAAATGGATTCATCAAATGACATGTGTCAAAAAATTATTGGTTAGAAGTTAATGGGAAGAGTTCTTAAATAGTGCTTATTATATAAGCACAAAACCATGAGTTTCTTAGCATTTCCCCCCCCCCCCCAAAATACACAAGCACCCTTAAGCACTCTTTAAGAACTCCCCAATGCACATGCTCTTAAGAGTGTCTCAATTTAAGAGGTCGGAGTCCATACAGATCGATTTACATATGCCTCATCTTACAGAGAGTAGTGGGAATCGAACCTACAACCTGTCAGACCGTGAGACTGATACTCCATTTTACTCCATTAGATCAACCTCTTAAGGTTGGTGCTAAGATTTGATTGGGTAGATGTCTCAAAGTAGAACTACCATACAAAACCCTAAAACCAAGTGCATATTATTACGTTGACCCGTCAAGATTCATTTTTCTAAGTGTGGAATATCATGGCAGATCCAATAAAATTCCTCACGAGATTATGAAAATGAAATTTCCTCTACATATTCCAATGGATCAAATAAACGCAATCTTTATTCTCAATTAAGTACAATCATAGAGTATACCATTTCAAAGTCGTCAACCCTTATTTTTTAATATATTCTCCTTTCGGAAATTTCGCCTGGTGCCCCTCAACTTAAGGCAATTTCGTGTAATACCCAGTAAGATATTACATTTCGCCTAGTGACCCTCACATTTTTAAAAATTTCACACCGTACCCATTTTTGTTAAACCTACCCAAAAACGTTAGATTGGCATTAAAAATTTCATGCGCTTCTTTCGAGCTCTTCTTCTCTTACTCCTCGACGCCTTCTCTGTTCTCCGGTTGTAGGAGAATGGTTGGGCACAAGAACTAGACGAGAAGTATGAATTCCTATCTTTATTATGAACTTCTCAATGTCTTCTTGACGAATGGAGATTTCTCGGGAGGTAGTGAGGAGGGCAGCGACGATAGCGGATTGGGACGGCAGCAACGATGACGACGGATTGGGACAGCGGTGTTGGCGCTCTCTGAATAGATGAGGGACAAAAGGCAAAGGTGGCTGGAGGTAAGAATTTCGTTCTTTCAACCTTCAATTTCAGTAAATTTAGGACTCAAACAGTCTTAGGGTTTTGAAAAATTAGGGATACAATAGATAATAGGGAGTGGAAATTCAGGAACACTTCCTTTTCTTGAACAACTGATTTCATTATGGTGCCACTTTTTACCGGCTCCATGTTTTTTTTGTTGACTTCAATGCTCCTATTGCTTGTGTCGTGGAGAATTTCACAGCAGGATGCAATTGGTGCATGTTTCTGATTAGATTAGAAGCACCTCATATACAATTTAATCTTGATCAGAGCTTTATGGAGCTCCTAACTATAGGTACAAGCACCTCATATACATGTCTTTAGTTGAGTTTGGTTGCTATCATAAATTCTCAATTGACTGTGTTGTTGGGTATTTTTTTAAGCATCTTGAAGGATTTTTTTGGCCTTGTCATGAAGGTTTTGTTCCAATTGCTATGATGGGTTCTTGAGATTCATGTGTGATCCTCATGGATAGTCTGAGGTGGTTTTTATACTATTGTCAAGGTAGCTTAAATGAGTATATAGTGCAGTTTTATTCTACGGAAGCCTCTCATGCCATTTAGGAAAGTAAGTGTTAGTTTCTTGATACTTCTCATTTTAACCATTGCTCCTCTTTATATTTTAAGTACTCTAATCCCTTGTTTTTTCGTTAACCTTTGATCATTTTGCATTTGTTTCATTTTGGTCTTTTATTTCACTTGGTGATTCATTTTCTTTTGTTTTAGCCTATTAGCTTAAATGGAAAAGCGGTGTGTTTTACACATTCATGTGGGTTCGAATCTCACATAGGCTACAAAATGTATAGAGTTTGTGTCACTTTTAAGTTGATGAGGTTATTTATCTTTCTGGTTTCTGTTAGTACACAAAATATGCCGTGTACAAGTTTCAACTTCTTCTTCAATGACCTTCTTCTCCGAGCTTCTTCACCTAGCCTCTTCACCTTCAATGACCTGCAAAACAATGGACTAAGGGGCGAGCGACCCCCAATCCACCTCCGATGCTTAAGTCAGTAAGGGCAATGTTGATCAAAGGCGTCAGGCAAAGCTATGGCTTAGAACTTAGAGCTTACCTTTCACATGGGTTACATGTGTATTTATAGAGGAGAGGGACAGAGGAGGGCGCGCGCCTAGGGTTAGGGCGATGCCTTGCT